>JAPMNP010636641.1:0-11112 GCA_029874935.1 Atherina boyeri
CCTTAGAAAAACTAACATATCTAAATTAAAATTTAAAACTTTAAAAATTTTATAAATTAAAAAAAATATATATATAAATTTTTTTTGGCGATCCATTTTTTTCAAACTCGTTACATATCGTCACGTTTTGTATCGCTATATTTCGCCAAACGATATTCCGTCCCATCCCTACACTCTACATGCCACATATTAAACATATTAATCCAATCTAGGTATTTTCGCAGAAAAGTTTCTGTAGTGTTCTCTATTTCATAATTTCTCCTGCTGCTTCTAAACACAATATGATGCATGCTTTGTTTTAGCTCCCTCTACTACCCCAGCAGCATACACCTGCAGGCCCCATGTCAGAACATCGCTAATCACACCAATATACACTTATAATGCATGCACAGTGATGTGAGTGGAGCTCAATGCCAAATTTCAATCGTATGTTTTCATAAACATTTAATTTTTTTTTGTTTTCTAACAGAACTTAAATTTTTAGTGTTTTTAGGTGTGCTAGCATTCACAGTGGGATTGTAGGGCCAGAGTGTGGAGAAAATACAGAGAACGCTTTGCTGATTGTTGCATCAATGAGATAGTACTGTAGCTTTAAGTGGAGGCAGTGTGATGGTATGGGGCAGCAATTTACTAGCTGCATTATGCAAAGCGATCGAGATGACATTCTGCATCCGGGGCAATTTCATTACTCCGCAATCTCACCGCCATAAAGCAGGGTTTATCGCAGACTACCTCCAGCATTAAAGTGTGAAGAAGATGGAATAGCCTATCAGCAGTATTGACTTCAACCCTATTGAAGCACTGTAACAACAAAGAAATTATCCACCAAAGACAAATTTCCTTACTTTATGTGCCAAGTTTCTATTTTCGAAAATGTTACAGGACAAAAAAAAGAACATTTGAATTTACATTTAAACTGATTTAAATTGTAATCAACTCCCAAAATGGATTATTTCACCAATAGTAGAGCTGAACGATTTTAAGGAAAAAATCGTATTGCGATTTTTCTAACAGATATTGCGATCTCGATTTGAGGCACGATTTTCTTAAAATCAGTGTTTAATGCCATATTCACAATGTACCTAAATGTTTTCTTCCAATTGTTTTTATTGACATGAAACATACATTTACATTCTTTAAAGTCAACTGAAGAACTCCTCATATTTCACTGTATTAACTTATTAACTAAAGTGTGACCTGTCCACGGTAGCATGCAGCTTTTGATTGGTCATCTTTCAGTGGAAGACAGTATTAAATGCACGTGTTAAATTGTTGACACAGCAATATTTGACCATAAAAGTGGCAAACCCCCCCCCCAAAAAAAAACAATAAAAACCTCAGCTTTGACGATTACCAAATTGCGTTGTCTGAAATCCCGATTTCGATTTGAAAACTATATATTGTTCAGCCCTAACCAATAGTATGATAAATGTCTGTGACCAATGTAGTAACATTTTACAGCACCTTCTTAATGGGTCATTTCCTCAAACTATTGAGTCAGCCATAAAGTTATGACGATGTATACTTATTTAAAAAACAGGAAAAAATTTGGAGACCATTTTTGCTCTAAATAAAACAATGAAAAGACACATGGTTAAAGTGTGGAATTCTATTTTATCAATATATTTGTTTTGTTTTTGTTTAGGCGCCCCCCCCCCCTTTTTAAAAAAAGATATATACTCATATTGAATGTGACACCAGCAATATACTTTAAAGGTACTTGGATATCAAAATGGGCAACATAAGACTGAAGAGGTCAGACATGTTGACATGCAAAAGAAGAATCTCAGAGAAGCCTACACAAAATTTACCAAGACAATACCAAGCTACGTTTTGGTTCCATGGTTAAAGAGTCTGACTGGAGTCTTTCATGGTAACCAACTAAAACATTAATGGACAACAAGTCCAATTCAATTTAGTAAGTCATCAAAAAATGTTCTTAGCTACAGATTTTTTCTCCATTCAGAAGTCATTTTGAATCTAATCTGAGATTACCAATTAAATGTTCTCATTATTACATGGAGCTAAATGTAGAAACTATCTCTAAACTCAGACAACTGCAGCCCAGTGGGTAATGGTCGCAGAGCTCTAATTGTTCATTTGTAAGGCAGGCCTAACAATATAACCCTGAAAACCATTGCTTTAACTTAATTACTTAATACCTCTTACACCCTCAGTAATTTATTTCCAAATAAAGCAGAGTTAGCACCACTCTGCATTGCAGATAATCATGACACATTTCTCCTACACAGCCTAATCATTTAAGGGATAATTAGAGAAAATAACAACTGTTTTATCAAATCTCCTGTAATGTAATAAAATTTTAGTGAAAATGTTACAGTATTATCAGTCAGGACATTTTATTAGCCATTATCCTTGTATATTGTATTTTACTATAGTGTTATACATTACTGTGTTCTAATCATTGGTCAATCCATTAAAATATTAGGTTCATAACATTTTTCATTAGTTTAAGTGCAAATTTCATGAGTTTCAAGATCAGTGCTACAGGTTTCACTGTCCTTCCCACCCTATGGCTTGGCTGTTCAACTTTATCACTTAAGGTTTATTTATTGGCCTCTGACTGGCTGAATAGCAGTTACATGTACATGCTTGAGCTTTCTGAGTGAGAAAAAAAATACAATTACAAATCACATACAATAAGCTAAATTTTCTTAGTGAGGAGGACTTGGTTGAGGGCTACATAGCCAAGAGAGGAGAGCCAGCTCTGATACATGCACATAGAAATATCTGAAAAATAAAGGCCTTTTCACATTTGTGTGAGTAAAGATCTGTTGATAAAGTGTACATTTGTATTTGTCTCTGTATGGAGGCCACAAATTTAGCACAAACACTTCAGACAATACAGCTGAGACACTTCTCTGCTTCTCTCCTTGTATCTTTTATCCCTTTCCTCTCTGCCTGTCTTCCTATTTTTATTTTCATCTTTTTCTCCCACTCTCCTTCCTTTCTCTCTTAGTAACAAGGGACACTCCATCAATTTTAATAGTTCTCCCTCATTCAGCCAATGCCATCTGAGCAAGGAACCATAAACTGACAAAAGGACAAAAAAAAGTGAAATTATTGATTTGATGTCAGTGTCAATTAGAGTTAAGAGAGTAGAGGAGCAGTAGAGAGAGAGCATAGGGAAGGAAGAGATTGAAAGTGAGCTGTTGGCATCACATAGGTAAACCTAATGAAGAAGACAAAGAGGCTAAATTCAAATGTAGACCAGTGAAAAGAAAACCAAATATATATTTTAAAAAAGAAACAAGTCTTAATAATGCAATAGACTGTTCATATGTTGCTTTATGGGTTTGCATTTTGTTGAGTTCAGAAGACCTTGTCATAAGGATCAAGGCTTACTTAACAAAGCCACAGATTATTTTTATAATTGTACATTTATGAATCAATCCGTGTCTTGTCTTCACATAGCGAATGGTTAGTCTCTCATTCAATAAAAAGCAAAGGAAATGTGTTGCTTTTTCTTTTGCAAACAACAATTAATGGGAAGAAAGTATTAGAAATCTATTTGGTTGACTTTAAAAAGGTACGGAAAATAATTTCAGACTGAAAAGAGGAAAAGAAAAAGTCTTTCTGTCCAGCAAATACTGTATCTAATAACTGTTTACGAGTGTCTAGACTTCACATTAAAATTGATCTAATCAAGTTTATTAACAGACCTCCTGCTTAATGATGCCACAAACTCTGAACCATCTACTTAGTTAACAGAATTCCTTATTTGCCACTTGGTTTATCAAGTGAAGGTAAAGTTTTGTTTACTTGAGCTATGCTGCTCTAATGATGTAATCTAACTTTCAAACTTGAGGGGGCAAGTTGTTCTCAAGAACTCTAAATCCAACCCTGCATTAATTATCTACCCAGTTATGTCCTGCTGCGGGTCACAGGGAACGACCCTACAACAGACAACATATGATGGTCACAGGGGATTGCACCCAAGCCAGGCCAGGCTGTATTCAAACTCTTCATGCATGCATAATCTAAAGGTTTGTCTGAAGAAATTGTGAGTGACAGTTATTGAGGAAAGAAGACACTGTATTGATCTCAACCACAGTAGCAGAGGTAGAAGAGGAGATGGGAAGAAGGAAGAGCATGGATGAATGAATAAACTGTGATAAAACAATTCCACAGAAGTCCACAGCAAGGACATGTTGACCAAAGTTTGTGGAACATTTTTCTCACTTACAATATCTCTACAACAACAGAGTATCTCGCCATGCACATGAATTTATCTTGACTAGGTGAAAATGAAGGATGTCTGTCATAACTAAAACTTGCCTTCTATTCTCTGCAATGGAGATTAGTAATGGTCTTTCCCGAATATATTTCGATAAAATGAATAAATAAATAAAAAACACTGAAATTATGCTGTGTAAAAGGAAAGTCACAGATGGTCGTTATCCTCCTTGTTATTTTGAAATCCAATTTGTCTGCATGGCTGGTATCACTATGATATGTCCGAATGAGAATATTAATATAAAACACATGTTCATATCCTAACTATACTTATTGTATAAAACATAGTATCTCATATTCATTCAAACTAAAGCAATGCCGTTAACAGTTTTTCAGTTCGTCATTGTGCATTTACTCGTAAACAATGATATACTTAAATCAACAAATGGACAGAATGAATAAACCTTAGTTAAAGAATCCACTTATATGATCAAGAAAAACATCCTTAATACTTTTAACATGCCTGCTTTTAACATAGACTGCTTTTCAATCTGCTTTATGAATAATTTATTTAATGATTATCAAAAGATTATGCTTTACATCAACATGGCAACGACTGCTTCATGAACCAGTCCATCACATAACACACAGAAGATTATGCATACTCACCTCTATAACTAGGGTCACTATAGTTTCATCAGTTAATCTAACATACACAGTATATTTTGTAATGTAGGAGGAAGCCCATGCAGGCACATCTAAACACAGACAGCTGTTTTTCTTGGCTGGCTGAGAGGACATGGTGTTAACCACACCACAGCCATGTCGGGTCAAGTTAGAACTGACAAAAATAAAATGAAAGTTGCAAAAAAGGCCGTGAAGGAAAAACCTTTGGATGCTCTCCTAATGTTAAAGCAAACCTTTATGAATGATGACAGTCTCTTTAAATATCTTAATGTTTGTTGCACCAAAATTGCACTGCAGTCGATACTATGATATATAATATTAGAGCAAATGTTTTACAGTGCAATCATATTGATTGTATAAAAATGTCCAATTATGTACATAGAAGCATTTCCTATGGGTAGAGGCCATGTGCACACTTTGTACATCTGTAAAGATTAGTGTAAAGAGCAACAGTGCATAGAGAGAAAATAAGTAAGTGTGGGAGGAAGGGGTGGGGTGTTTGAGTGTGTTTGCCATCTACTGCTTACAACAGAGGTGTCCAGCACCGATCCTTGAGGCCCGCAGTCCTGCAGGCTTTAGACATCTCCCTGATCCAACATACCTGATTCAAATTAACCCTTTAAAGCCCAACAAAAGAAATAATGGGGAGAAAATTCTCATTTTTTTAATCTAAAGTAGTCATTTGGTCTTCTAACACAATATGACAAAAAAATTTAAAAAATTACTTTTCAGTATTCAACATTTATTATCATGTGATAAGGTCAAAAATATTGTTGTGTTGTTTTCTGCCTACTGGTTTCAGGTACATCATATTGTGTACAGCGGGGATTTGAGCAAAGTTTTTCCCATAAAGTGATGTAAAAGGTTGTAGATGCAAAAGATTTCAGAAACTGTATGTATCAAATATGATACGTTTGGCTTTATATGGTTAAATTGCTCTCCTTAACAGCTTGTTGTCATGTTCTTCCCAAGCATGTTAACCCATCAATCTGATTCAGGTATGCTGCAGCAGGAATTATCCAAAACCTGCAGGACAGCGGCCCTCGAGTACTGACTTTGGACACCCCTGGCTTACAAGGTTCAACTGGTGGAATGATAAATGTGCATGTTTATGCGTGTTTGCATTTGGGCACATGTGTAGGAGAAAGGCAAGCAGGGCGAGGATACTGTTATTTTTCAGAGGACATGATGTCTCATTGCACATCACACACGCACACGCATACAGTCAGGCAAGCACACACGCAGTGTGTCACTGCGCATTACTGTTGCTTTCTGTGGGCGCTGCGTTCAGACAATGACAGGCAGGCAGGAGCCGCAGCATAATGAGAGAGAGAGCAGGGGCCTTTGCTTACACACACATACACACACTTTGCACACACAAACGCAGAGGGCAGTCAGCTTCACTCCGTCCCCTAACCTCTCAATTACCCAGCAGGCTTTTGGTGCCACTCTGCTCCACTACAGCAAATTACCCACGGCCCTGTCTCACTTAGAGACCTGTGAGTGTGTGTGTTTGTGTGTTGGAGTGTATGGTTGCTTGACAGAGGTACAGCAAAGGAGAGAGTGTGCGCCTGTGTGTGAGAGTGGGTGTGTGTGTCGTGCTAAAGTGAGTAGCTCTGAAACGATGGCTGAAGCCCAGCAGAGGCATGTGAAAAGCTAATAAAAAGTGTTTGAATGCAACTGCCATTAGGCTTATACCTCTCTACTAGCTTGACACACACTCATCCACACATACAGGCAAACACACACAGCAAGAGACAGAAGAGGCTGCAGGGACAGCTCCGACGATCTCTATTAGATAAAATGTGGCTCTCTGGCTGAGAGAGTTGGGTTTTATTGAATGTGATATCAAAGAGTCGTTAGTTACTATTGATATAAAAATGACTACAGGTGACTGATTAATTGCACCATAATTAAGTGTAACTTAAGGAAGATTTGTTCCCATCACTTTACATGAGTTTTTGTGTTTGGTTAATACATAACTGAGATTAAAGTTGCTGGCATTCAGGTTATGCATGGCACGTTAATATGAAGTTACTGCAACTATATGCCACTTGATATCTGAGCTGATTTAAATGGGGCATCTCTATTGTTCACTAATTAGAGTAAGGGCGGGGATATACTTGCTCTGTACGCAAACGTGCACATCAACGCTCTGCACTGTCTGTGAATATAATTGCTGCAGCACAACAGCAGCATGACGCAGCCAAAACGCTCAATGCTAGAGTCACCACAAGGGGCAGTACACAGCACTTGGAATCTGAAAAAGTGAAAACACCAATCTGCCGGTCATATTGCATTTCCGGATCCAAAACGCTTCCAACTTGTTGCCAATTGTAAGGCAGGGGTGTTTTTCTCGCTGTGCAATGAGGACGAAAAATCCTAAATATGCCGATAAATACGTACAAGGTCAGAGAGGTGCTGTTCAAAACTACCGGCCATTGTGTTTACCTCTGACCTCGCATTCATGCTCTTTTTCACATTTGCGCCTCCATCGTTCAAGTCAATATTGCAACTTTGGTTGCAACTTTGCAACCAAAAGTGTCAAGTTACCTCGCGCCAACACAAGCGGCCTACGTGCCAAATGAACAATAGGAACGCATGGTAGCCATGAAGCAAATGCAGACGCGTTGCTAACAGCAAGTATATTCCAGGCCTTAGTCTAAAAATGTTAAGTGAAGCCCCAATAAATGTGGCTTATTATATCAATATAGACTTTTGCAATATCAACAAATATACTGCCAGGCCAAAAAAAAGTTTAACTGAGCAAATAGGTAAAAGCCTCCTGTTGGATAATTGCTTCATGGGTGATTATCTTTCTGCTGGCAACAAGTTATTCAACCCCAACTGATGCAATGAGTAGCTTCTCATTTCTTTAACAACCGTTGCATCCCTTGGTCGTGGAAAATGCATAAGTCTATTTAAGAAGGGCATGCATCAAGCAGAAAAAAACATCTAAGTAGATGCAGAAACTACAAAAACTGGGTTAAGAACTTTCCATGGATATTTTTACCCTAATGGCACAGACATCTTGCAAGATGACAATACCAAGATCCACCAGGCTCAGATTATGAAAGAGTGGTTCAGGGTGCATGAGACATTATTTTCACACATGGATCGGCCACCACAGAGTCCAGACCTTAACCATTGAGAATCGTTGGGATGTGCTGAAGAAAGCATTCTACAGTGGTACAGCAGACCCTCCCATCATCTATACAAGATGATGGGGAAAATTAATACAACACTGGATCAAAATTAATCTTGTGATTTTGCAGAAGCTTAGTGAAAAAATACCACAGAGAATGCTGCTGTGATCAAAGCTTAAAGCGGTCCAACAAAATATTAGAGGGTGAGACCTGTTTTTTTTTTTTTTTGTGTGATTATTTGATATTACAAATAATTTCACTCTGTCATTTCTTAACGTTCAAAGATTCATGTGCAGTAGTGATAATGTCTGGAAACCAGAATGGCTATTGTGTCTGGACACTGCAGTGGGATGAACATGACTTCCTTTTAGCATTCTCACAACAAAAAAAGAAAGGACAAAACTTAGTTGACAGGTATACCACAATAAAGAAGATCAGAGATGGAGGAAAAAGAGAATGGAACATAAACTATTGTCCCTTTTCCACTGGCACCTACTAAGTCTTGCCTTATTTTAGCTGACACCACACTACCTGCTTTTGGTCATTTTTACATTACAATTGAGGGCCCACCCTTAGTATGTGGAATCGTCATAGCAAGGCTGCTCATAAGTACGGTGAAGTCATTTGTTTGCGACACACAAGGCACAACAATGCAGGACACTGAAGTCATGATTTACCTGCTGCTTGGTCTAAGGCTTAGAATCAGAAAAAGAAAAAAGACGCAACACAGTGAAAAACACATCTAGCAAACCAAACATTGTTATCAATGGTTGCAGCTTTTGGGTTTAAAAGATGGCAGCGTCAGGAGTTGCTCTCATGAGTCATTCCGTGACGTCAAATTTCATCACATTTTCGGCCTGACTCTGCACTTTCAGAACTCCCAACGGAGTAGGTGCTAAAACTGCCTCTATTCAGCCCAGGAACATCCCAATGGAAAGATGTACAAACCAGGAGGAGAGGTGTTGGGCTGGGCCTAGTAGGTGCTAGAGGAAAAGGCCTTTAAAGTGTTTGGGCAAAAAATTCCTGTCAATGCTCACTGAGAAGCTTTCCATTCTGTTATCAGCTGTTTATTGTAAATCTCTTGGAACAAGCCAAGGAGGAAATGACTGTCACTGAAGGCAGTTTCTCACTGATCATTGCACAGCCTCATGGCATTATTTAATTCCAAATTGTTACTGCTTTGACCATTGTGTTATTCAAGAGCAGTTTTAAAATACAAAACAATAAACAAGTCTGACGAAGGGTTCGCTGGAAAACACTCATAGTTAATTTAGATAGGGACATGGTTAGCTGTCATGTTTACTGCTTACGAAAGGGAGTCGAATTAAAGATACAATAATATCATTGTGATGCATGACTAGAACTGCTATTAGTGTTAAACTGTAAATGCAGAGCTCACTTATCTATTAACAATACTCAGAAAAGAAAGTCAGAAATAGTAATACCCAGATGTTTATTCATAGTCCCTTCATACAATGAGTAAAATATACGTCTATCATATTAGCCTTGATTGAAAGAGGTATCTAATAAATTACGGACGATGTGGCGAGAGCAGAACTGTGGGCTTGAAGGAGGCTCTCTGCTCTATCTGTTCATCTCTTACCAGGGAAAGCTGTGAGGACTCGCTTTACTTGTTTTGTTGCCTTTCAATTGGAAACTGCAACTAAAGGCAGAACTGTGTAGGACTGAATCAAGTCATTGCTACTGACTGTTAAAAAGTTGTAACAGCACTGAAACGTACATTACAGTAACTCTTGTTATTATGAATCCAAAATGTACTGTGCAAAGGTGAGGACTGTATTTCAAAATATGTGATAAACCTTGAGGATTGATAAGTAATTAAATCATTCCAAACACATTCAATAAAACTTATTAGTAGGAAAGAGTAATACAGTCTATTGGTGCTCTCATTTTGGGGTTGATCTTGTTCTTAAAAAAAACATTCAATAATGTTGTAGAAATTGTGTTAAATTGTCATTTTGCAGGGTATCATTTTTAATTTGTGACCCATTTGTGATGTGGAGGAGACAGGACAGCAATGTGAGGTCAGATAGATGAGTATGCTGAGCAATTGCTAAGTATTATTAACCTGTCAAACCTCGGGATAATAATAACAATAATGCATCGGTTTTATATAGCCCTTTTCTAGACACAAAGACGCTTTACATTGCTGAATGCATTATTCACTCACATTCGTACTTGGTGATGGTAAGCTAGCTAGTACAAGCGTAGTCACAGCTGCCCTGGGGCAGACTGACAGAAGCAAGCCCTCTGACCATCACCGATCATTCACACTCATTCATGCACCAGCGATGTTTTTACTGGTAGGCAAGTGTCTTGCCCAAGGACACAACAACAGATTGCTGGGAGCGGGGATCGAACCGCCTAACCTCCGATCATTGGCCGCCTGCCCTACCAACTGAGCCAACTGTCGCCCTACCGAGCTGGATGTGCCGATACCGATCAAGTGATCGGAAATCGGGGACGATCACATGGTTTCAAACTCGATTGGGATGGGGTATTATATCCCGATCAGGGATCGGATATAGAACTATGTATTTATTCTCATTATTTTCATCCATCCATTATCTGTACCGCTCATCCAATTCAAACAACCATTCACGCCCACACTCACTCCTAGGGAGAATTTAACCTAATATGCATGTTTTTGAAAGCTGGGAGGAAGCCGTAGTACTCGGAGAGAACCCACGCATACACAGGGAGAACATGAAAACTTCAGACAGAAAGGCCACTGGTTGTAACCCTCCCCAGACGAGGCTCGAACCTGCAACATCCTTGTGAGCCTGCGGTACTAACAACCACACCACCGTGCAGCCCATCATTATTTTCAACAGATCTATAATGTTTCAAAATGATAGATCTGATATTTTATTTATTTTGAATTATCATAGATCTCATTATTATAGATCTCATCAGATCTATAATATTTATAACTAAAGGGGAAAAATAGCAGCTTAGCATATAATACGTTTATGTGGGAGTCGGATGTGGTAAGTTGCGTCCAGAGTGGTGAAAGATGGCAGTAGACAGAAGTTGACCAAAAAGTTGAGTCTTTATTTTA
>JAPMNP010636647.1:0-13313 GCA_029874935.1 Atherina boyeri
GTACTGGTCTTCTCACAGGTAACCACGGATGTAGACTCACACATAGAGCAAGGTTAAGCATAGGGAAACTCATGCATGCATCCAAGATAGACATGGTCCCATGACACCCCCAGAAGGCTCAGCAGCTGGCTGTGTTTCCAGCTGTGCAAATGCATGAGCGATAGAGTGTAAAACACATGACTGGTCTCTCTCTCTCTCTGTCTGTCTCCTCTGTTTGAAGATGACTAAAATGCTTGACTTATTGGAGGATTTTCTGGACTACGAGGGCTACAAGTATGAGAGAATTGATGGAGGCGTCACCGGAGCACTCAGACAAGAAGCCATCGATCGATTCAACGGTGATAATGGAGTCATGTTTTACATGTGATGTGATTTTTTTTCTGGCAGAGACAGTATGAGAAAGTTTCAAGCAAGAGGCAAAACATCACAATGCAAAATACTCTAGTAATAGTAACTGGCTTCTTGGTTTCCTCTTTCTTTACTTATTTTTTCTTGTCAGTTGTCTAAGAATGCCAGCTGTCAGATGAATATAGTGGTGATCTTTAAAAAAGGGAATTACTTCTCTTAATAGGCTACTCTGTTATTCGACCTCTCTGATGTCATCAAACTAATAATATAATATAGGAAGCTGTAAATATTCCACATTTTAGTTTCTTTGCTTTGTCATGAAGATGCTTTAGGGAAAACAATCCATGTAAAAGTAATGCTGAGGGCTACTAAAGCCTTAAAGATGATGCCTTTATTATATGAGAATCATTTGGCCTGTATCTGTTTGTCTTCTTTTCTCTAACTGCCTCTTTCTTTCTGTCTCCAGCTCCTGGTGCTTGCCAGTTTTGCTTCTTGCTCTCCACCAGAGCAGGAGGTTTAGGCATCAACTTGGCCACAGCAGACACCGTCATCATCTTCGACTCCGACTGGAACCCTCACAATGACATACAGGTGCTGCTCAGCTGGCTTTGGTTGAAGGGAAATGACTTGTTTCTAAAGTTCATTTGCATCAGAGTTAAAATCATCCTCCCTCTATGTAGGCATTCAGTCGAGCTCATCGTATCGGACAGGCCAACAAGGTGATGATCTACCGCTTTGTGACGCGAGCCAGCGTGGAGGAGCGGATCACTCAAGTAGCCAAGAGGAAGATGATGCTGACCCACCTGGTGGTGCGGCCAGGTTTGGGATCCAAGGCCGGCTCCATGACCAAACAGGAGCTGGACGATATCCTGAAGTTTGGGACAGAGGAGCTCTTCAAGAATGAGATAGAAGGTGACTGTGGTTTCTTTTAAATAGAGTTTTGATTTTTGTTTTCATCTGATAAGATAGAATATATCTGACAGTTTAACATCCATCATCTTGATCAGGCTCATCCAGAGGGCAGTGTTGGCTTTTATTTTTCTTAAATTGTTATTTTAGAACAGGACAAATAGGGCCCCTCTTTTTTTAATTCCACATTTGGCAGGTATGAAGAACAGTTCGGGGGATAAAGTCGAGGATGAGGGCAACGTCATCCATTATGACAGCACTGCCATTGAAAGGCTGCTGGACCGAAGCCAAGATGCCACAGATGA
The DNA here is from genome assembly GCA_029874935.1 of Atherina boyeri. Lineage (NCBI taxonomy): Eukaryota > Metazoa > Chordata > Actinopteri > Atheriniformes > Atherinidae > Atherina > Atherina boyeri. The sequence goes on from JAPMNP010636647.1 coordinate 1,563, forward strand.
CTCGGATGTCCAGAACATGAATGAGTACCTCAGCTCCTTTAAAGTGGCCCAGTACATGGTCCGAGAGGAGGACAAGGTGAGACTCAGAGAGAAGAAGGAATAATACAAATATGTGTCTTTATTTATATTGAATCAGCATGTTTATGCTTCACAGATGCATTATTGAGCTAATCGTTGCACATTCCTGCTGTCATCGATCTCTCAGTTTAAAAAAATGTAATCATGATTTTGGGGCCCCATCTCAGATTTAAAGTGACACACCACCATTTGGGCAAAAATGCTCTTTTTCCACCTCCCCTCGGGTTAAACAATTAAGTTTTACCTTACCCCTGTTCATCCAGCCGTTCTCTGAGCCTGGCAACCCCATTCGTGGCTTTAGTTTAGCATGAATCATAGAATTGGATTAGACCATTAGCAATTAGCATTAGGTGGCAACGGTCTAATCCAATTCATCTGTTCATGCTAAACTAAAGCCACGAATGGGGTCGCCAGAGAACGGCTGGACGAACAGGGGAAAGGTAAAACTCAATTGTTTAACTGGAGCGGAGGTGGAAAATGAGCATATTTGCCCAAATGGTGGTGTGTCACTTTAAGACACTATTTCAAGTTTAAGTTTAATTCTATAGCACACTTAAGACAACCAAGAATGCTGAAAGTGCTGCACATTATATGAACAAGGATACAATTAAAACAATAAGGATAATGACAGACTCTTGTCAGTCATATTTTTCCTTTTACAAGCTGTGTGTGCATATGTTGCTGCAGATCGAGGAGATCGAGCGGGAGATCATCAAACAGGAAGAGAACGTGGACCCAGATTATTGGGAGAAGCTGTTGCGGCATCATTATGAGCAGCAACAAGAAGATCTGGCAAGCAAGCTGGGTAAAGGCAAGAGGAACCGCAAACCCGTCAACTACAACGACGCAGCACAGGAAGACCAAGGTAGGAACTGGTTTTGGAACTGTGGAGAATCAAGTAAACCCAGTAAACTCCTCTGAACTGCTGCTATTAAAGCTTCTTTTGGGAATATTTTTATTTGAAAGCCATTTTTCTTTCACGAAATGAACATAAAACTTTGTTCTCAGTTGTAGTGTAGTTGTACTTTCTGTTTAGAGTCTTGTATTTGAGTTGTCATATGCACAGTGGAAGTGAATGGGCCTGGCCTATTGACGGAGCACCGTGTGCTGTTTCAGAGTGGCATGCTGACATTTCAGATAACCAGTCCGAGTATTCTGTGGGCTCCGAGGAGGAGGATGAAGATTTTGATGATCGGCCAGAAGGTAAGAAGAGATTTTAAAAAAGTTTTTTGAAAGAAAATTAAAGTGTGAAATTATCCAGAGCTGCTAATGAATGATAAAAGGCTGTCCAACGCACTTTTAGGTCTGGGTTTAATCAAAGTTTGTAAAGTCGTCAACTCCATTGATTTAGTTGTTACTGTTTCCTGGCTGAACTGCAGTAGCTAGATTTGCCAAAAAGCAAACTGCCGTCCATTCTTATGCAGACATTATGAAGAAAAACGCTTCAAGCATTTATTGGAATTTTACTGAAGCCTAGTTGCTCTATGCTTTGCGAGATCTCTTACACTATTTTGATGATCTCACATGTAATATTCCTCTCTAAATTCTTACGTCCTGTTTTCTGCTTGAAGGTCGAAGACAGTCACGTCGCCAGCTGAGGAACGAAAAAGACAAACCTCTTCCTCCTCTTCTGGCCAGAGTAGGAGGCAACCTTGAGGTCTGTACATCTCTAACTAATCCTGGTCTGACTTTAAGCTTATTTATTTAATTGTGATATCACTGAAATCTGTCAGGCATTCCTGGATATTATTCTAACAATCTAATAAAAGAATATGCTATCTTAAATTGGAGCTGGGAACCAAGCTATCGTATCTCCAAAAACTCCAACCATCCCAAGCTTATTAATCATCCAGATCGTGGTGGATGTGATTATAATGGCCTGCATGATTCAAGTTTTTTTTCCAGTATTTTCAGGCAGTCAGTCGTCTTCAAAAAAATACCTTGTGAGGTTTGAGAAATATACAAATATTTGAAGGAATATCCACAAGATCTAACGTAATAACAATAATCTGTTGGTATATTTCAAAAGTTTGGTGCTATTTCAACTTCTCACTGCGCCAGTTTCACTCAAGAGGCTCGATAATATATTGCAATTTTCTTTGACAGGTTCTGGGCTTTAACACACGGCAGCGCAAAGCTTTCCTGAATGCTGTGATGCGATGGGGGATGCCGTCTCAGGACGCTTTCTCTTCTCAGTGGCTTGTTAGAGACCTCAGGGGCAAAACTGAGAAGGAATTCAAGTAAGTCAAAAAAAAGAAGAAGTAATGAGGGTGTTTAATGTCTTCTGATACCACTGCATTCAGTTACATCTGTCCACTTATTCTTTAACAGAGCTTACGTGTCTCTCTTCATGCGTCACTTGTGCGAGCCGGTCGCCGATGGTGCCGAGACGTTCGCTGACGGCGTCCCCAGGGAGGGTTTGTGTCGCCAGCCAGTTCTCACCCGTATCGGCGTCATGTCACTCGTCAAGAAAAAGGTCAGAATCAAGCTTTTGTGCTTCCCCAAATGAAGAAAAACTAAATGAAACCAGTTTTGACATGTGCAAGATTCAGTTCTTGGAGATACAAAGTATGAGTGAAGTGAGTTGGAGAAGCTGATTCATTGTAAAAGCCAAACTTAAAATGTTTTAATAAAATCACATCATAATTTTGGGGGGTTTTAACTTCTCTATGCTGCAGCCGTTATATGTCATTTATCTTTGGCGGTTGCAATCTCAAACAACAAATCGAAGATAGTTATTTGCTTCCGAAAAAGACACAATTGTCCAATTGGAGCAGACTGGGTCTCTCAGGACGGATGTGATGTGAACTAAAATGAAGTGAGAACATTTATTTAATCAAAAACTATGTTTAATGTTTTTTACTTAAAGGTGCTATTATGTAAGAATTATGTATCGTCTTTATTTTAAGTTATCATTAAATGGTGCTGATTTGTTACAAGACATTAAAAAATGATGTCCATTTCAAATACTTCTATCACTGACAACCATATTTTAGCCAGGATATTTTCATTTCAAAAACGGATTTGCAGCCCCCAAATGATGTTATTGTTTAGATTTTGCGCTGATATTGGATGAAATCTCCAAATTTTGGGGAGGTGGAGGGTTCTAAAGTATCCAGAACTTCTGTGTATATTTTTGTTGACCTATTTTGGCCATTGTTAGCAATTTCTTTCATAGGCTACGGCTTCACATGATTGCAGTACCAGTTTCGGCCAGAATCTTACATATTGTACCTTTAATAAACATTTATGTTTGTATCATCTCAGACTGAGCCATTTAAATCTATTTAGTCCTTTTACATAGGAAAACTACTATATGAAAAGAGTATCAGACACTGATGAAGTTTGTCAGACTTTTGAGGATCCACATTTGAGAACTGAGGATCATTGTTATGTAATGCAGGAACAGGCAACAGCGTGCGACCATGTCAGTGTTGCGAAACATGCAGAGGTGAGATGATTTCAAGATAGATGAAGGCAGAAAACAAGAACAAACACTGGTGCGGTTTTTCCCAGATGGAAATAATTGAAAACTCTTCACAGACACCAAGTTGTTTGTTTACTCCTTTAAGATAGTACAGATTATCTAACCAACCAATATACTGAAGATGTGATTTGTTGCTAAAAAGTGGATGGGCATTAATTGAGTTATGTTATCTCCAACTTGACCTCTATATGGCAGATTGCACTCCAACTTAGGTAAAGATGTCAAATAGCAACAGCAAACACAACTTAATTTAGTTTTCCACACAACAGCAGTCCTTAAAGGTGATCTATAGAACTTTTTGATAAAAACAGATATATTTTTTTAAACAATAATACACCCATAGAACCTCTAAAGGGGTATAGAATAAAATTGTTAGTTTTGAAGAAAACAATTATTTTGTCCAAAAATGATGTTTATATTTTCTTTTTTATGGGTCCGAAAAACGTAAATATTTTCTTTTGGTTGCCTCGCCACTCGACATCAAGTGTCTCTCAGCCAACAGCGTCAGCCCATTGATGTCAGAAAAAGTGCACAGAATGCCAGATCGTTTGCTCCAGATCGGTTGAGTATGAAAATGCCGACTACTGCCCGGGAGGAACGGGAGTTCTACACATCACCTTTAAGTTGGGTGAATTGTAGAAAGAAAGCTTGGTTTTGAAGGTTTTCAGCTTGTGGCTGTTTATGTTTGTTTCCTTACATCCTATAAAACTCATTGCACTGGAAAATACATATATCACTGTACCAGGAGCTGTTCAGTTTATCTATCAGCAGTAAATAAGTTCAGCTCAGGTAAATGTACAGCAATTATATAGTACTTAATTAGTACTTTTCTGGCCTTGTTGGCTGCTCAAACCACTTTACATTGTAAGTCACATTCACCAGTTTACAACCATTTACATCCATCGAGCACTTCCCATTCCATACTTGCTGCACTTGTCTCTATTGTACATACTCACACTGATTAACACATCTGAGACAACTTGAGGTTCAGTATCTTGCCATCAACCCCCCGTTGATGTGTAGATGACCACATTTTCTTGGCCACAGTATCTGAACAAATACCATTATGATAATTAAACTGTGATAAAATCCAGATAAAGCCAAAGGGGAACTGAATGCAAACAATCCGAATGACAGGTGCAGCCAAACAGCAACTATAGGTTATATAAGGAATATGCTCTTTTCATGTCAAAATCATGAGAATTTAAAGTTATTAAGGTAATTTTATGTCAATCAACAGTGCTTTTGCAGTTCTTTGTGAAGTCATCAGGTTTTAAATAGAATGTCAGTGGTTCTCATCTTTATCCTTAAAGGTATTTGGATTGCTGCTACTTACAGTTTGCCAGTTTATTCTATTTTATCCAAACATCTTCCACCCACGTTTCAGTCCAACCTGTTTAAACGTGCAGACGTCCTGATCTACGATCTTTGCCAGGGGGAATGTAGGATAATCTGCCAGGCCAACGGGGCATGTGGGTGGTGTGTTTAAAAGAAGTGGTATTAGATAAAGGGAGCGTGTGCCAAATTTTCTTTCTTAACTTTTTTTCTTTTGCTCAGTGTTTCCTGCTTTGTGTTCAGGTCCAGGAGTTCGAACACATCAACGGGCGCTGGAGCCTTCCAGAACTTAAACCTGAGCTCTGCATTGACAAATCCTCCTCCAGGGCCTCCTCTCCTGCTGTGAAGACTACCACGCCCACCCCAGATGCCAGCTATAACAACACACCATGCACCTCAAAGCCAGGTAACCTACTGTACTTGCTTCAGATCCAGCAGGGGGCGCTCCACATTGAAGGCCCCCAGCTACATTACTGTCAAGTTGGATTTGATCTACTGTAATGTGCATTCATTTGTATTTGTATGAAAACATGTAGCAACCCCTGCTCCATTAGAGAAGCTAGAAAAGAACGGGAAGGAGGGAGAGAAGGAGGAGGACAAGGAGGAAGCTGAGGCCTCGCTAGAAAAAGAGAAGGCGAAGGAAAAGGATGAAGGCAAAGAAGTGGATGGCAACAGGACTGGAGACACTGAAGAGGTGAAGTATAAAAGCAATTTATATTCAAGAATTTTGAATTTAAAGATGTTTTAAAACTTCTTTACAGCTCCATGTTTTTTTGTATTCTACTATATGTTACATTATTTTTTTTAAATAACTTTTCTTCCTGTCTGGCAGACATTGGCTTCTGCTTACTTTTGCAATTTCACTGGAAATTAAACTTGACATTGTAATTGCACAGCAAATTTGAGCGTAATTATACTGTTACTGTCATATAATCTAGAAATAATTCAAAGTAGTGGCTGCATGCAGGATAGTGAAGCAGAAAGATGCAACCACAGCATGAAATGGTATATGCTCACCTAAAACATAGGTATAAAACTTTTTACCATTAAAAGCCAAAATATAAAAGCCTTATATACGAATAGCTGTAAACAGCTGCTCTCCATTCTGTAAAAGGGGATGAACACATAACATGAGAAGATTTCACCATGTAACAAAAAAAGTGATGGCCCACTGCTTCTCTGTAGCTTTCCTCTGCGACAAAAGAAACATCACAAAGTGCATCTCCGGGTCAAAAATCTGAAGGCAAAGAGGACAGTGATGTGAAAGATGATGAGAGGAAAGAAACAAGTGATGCTCTAGCTGCAACAACAGAGGAGAAAAATGTACAAGAGGAAAGTAAGGAGGATGCAAAGCATACATCTAAGGCAGACACAGAAGTCAAAAAAGAGAAATCGGGTAAGAACAAAAAGAAAAAGAAACTTCAGAAGCACATGAAATTATAAATGAGCTCTGTGTAACTTAAGTGTGTTTAATTTTGCAGAAGAAGAGAAGGCTGTGGAGGAGAAGGAAAAAAAAAAGCGAGACGAAACACGTACAACAACAGAAGCATCAGAAGCCAAGGATAAGCCCGAGGCGGCTGATATGCAGAAAGGTGCTCATCATTGCACCTATCCGCCTGTGTTTTACATCTGTGATAGTGTGCTACTTTAAAAAAAGAAATAAAAAATACCGGTGGAGCCATTTTTGATAAAATGTATACATAAAAAAAACTTATTCAAACTTTATTTATCTTTCTTGATAACAGAAGAGCTCAAAAGTGAAAAGGATATTGGAAAAGAAGTAAAACCAGCCAAGGAGGAAGTGCCCAGAGGTAACGGGAAGCCTCCGACTGAGCGGCCGCGCTTCATGTTCAATATCGCAGACGGTGGATTCACAGGTTGGTTCTCGTTTACCTGCAGTGGATGTGGAGTAGATGCATTTTGAGACCACATTCGAGCCAAATTCATTTCTGTGTTTGTTCCAACAACAATCTGGCTGCCGTGTTGTGCTAAACGAATTTGTTTTCCGGGAGGGTGGGGATTTAAGTGTGTGGATATAAGGCTCCCCTTTATACTTTAGTATGTCTTTATTTTTTATTTGGTTATTGCTGAATTATATATACCTGGACCTGATTAGAGGAGCAAAGAAAGGGGGGAGTGAACAAAACCAGACAATCAGCTGCTGCACCTGTAAAGGAGCAAAACAGAAAACATCCTACAGCCTCTATAAGGAAAGCAGAGAATCATCAGGGGCACCTATGGGACGACAAACCAAGAAAGACATGAACAGCAACATAAACCACAACACCAGCTGCAATTATATGAAAACATAGTTCTGGCTAAACCTGTAGGATTGAGGAAGGAGGTACATTTTCTTTCTTATCAATTATTTATTTTAGATGACAAAAAGTAAGCAGCACACCTGCAAATGTCTACAGCTCACAAACTAAAGTATGTAATCAGTCATTTTTGTCAAATGATGTAACCATCTATCTGTGTAGATGTGTGCTTTCAGCTAAAATAGAGACAACACAGTCGAAAAAAGGGAACTGAGTATGAGGCAAAAGAGGTAGTCACATTAGCCTTCAGTTAAATGAAATTTAATGGGAAACTTCACATAAAGCAGTACATAATCATACTTCCAGTGATTGCTATTTAAAGGAATCTTGTGGTTGAAAACTTCTTTTCAATCAAGCTAAATATTTCAACTTTTCTCCCACTTGAAACACGACAACAAAAATGTCACTGAAGAATAAATAGAGATGATAAATTCAAAATTGTAAAAGAAACGGACAGTGGGATAGTGTTTTATACTTTTATATTTCAAGTAAACACTCTCTGTTCCTATTTATGGACTAAAAGGAGTAGGTGTCTTTCTGAAAGAGTCACAGGCTGATTTAGGTATAAAGGTCTTACGGATGAAAATAACATCTATCCCAGAAAGGTTACTAAGGAGTCTAAACAACATAAGACTATTTCTATGAATAAATAAAACATTACTCTTGCTTTCAAAGCTCCTTTACATAACCGGCAGTGACCCAAATTTATCGTTTACTCAATCACAAACTGAAAAGCTGTGGGTGTGCTGTGGAAAACACCTGCAGCCAGGTTTCAGCGAGGTAAGCACTTTGAGGCTGGACGTTTTTTTGTTTTTTTTTCTACCTTGTGTTGGTTTCATCCCGCAGAACTGCACACCCTTTGGCAGAATGAGGAACGGGCTGCCATCTCTTCGGGGAAGATGAATGAGATCTGGCACCGCCGACATGACTTCTGGCTGCTGGCGGGAATCGTGATGTATCCTTGACAGCAGTTGCCCGAGTGATGACCCTGCTGTGTTTATTTTTCTTTGGGCCGACAGAAGCCCAGCGTAATAAGTCAACATGCCAGCCGGAGCTCTGTAAACGGCAAACTGTGTCTGCTGGAGGCTGATGTAGTGGGTCATTTAGTTCATGTTGTTCTCGCTATTATGGTAATCAAAGCCATGCAGTTTTCATATAAAACACTGTTTTCATTACCCTGCCAGCTAATACTTAGGCCTGTTTAGGATGAAACAAGAGGAGAAGCTGCCGGAAATCTACTTCATGTGTAAAAGTAGTTGTGCAAAATAATTTGACTGGAGAAGAAATAACAAATCAATAATAATTAGCTAAAAGAAGCTAAATAATTCAGCCTTTTTGGAGTTTGATGAGTGCTTATACACATCTTCCACATATGTTGCTTCGCTTAAAGTAAACCATGAAGGGTGCAGCAAAAGGCTAGCTTAGATGGTTAAGTTCTGAAAAGATCGTGGATGAAACAAATAGTCAATTATGCTTTTCATTTAAGATTAGCTTATATGTCAAATGCATTACAAAGTTCCTTGTTCCTTGTTAGGACTTGACCTTGTGTCTTTCTTAAGCTAAGATACACTGATGGTTAGTGAAGTATTAATTAGAGGACACTAGTCACTGCTACAGTCCTGCCTACATTTTTTACTCCTCCTTACAAACAAACAAAATTTCACACGACTGTTAAATAGCTGATTGCTGTTAGCTGGCTACCTAACAGCCATTTTTACTAGCAATTTTATTCTCTGATGAAAGATATTGCCATGCTAATAAGTCTTACAAAGGATGCTTGACATAACAAGTCTTTCAAGTTTTACAGTCCAGATTTTATGTTGTGGCATCTTAGCAATGTAGCCTCAAAGTATCCTTTCTTGACTTTGAGAAACACCTGTGTTTTCAGTTTTTATGCTAGTTATGCTAAGACAATCAGCTGCTAGCTATAACCATCAACTGAAAAGAGCAGTTTTGAATCCAGTTCATATCTCCTTATCACATTATGAGAAGCTGTTGAGAGAAGGTGTGTCTGCTTAAGTTTTTAATTATTTGTTTATTTTAACCACCTTTTTGAGAACCAGAAAATGCTAATTTTTTAAAGAGGGTCCCTAAGGGAATAAATCTGAAAACGGCATAGTTTTGTTTCCATTTTTTAACCCATAGGCATCTTTTTTTTAACCGATAACTCCATAATCCCATCTCTCCCTGCATGCACAAACCCCACAAACAGCTACAACAATGGAGGGTTACAGTGTTGTGTATACGCTACAAAAGCAAAATCTGTAAAAAAAAATTTGTCAATGTTTGTACAATTCTCCACCATCTTCCTTTTTGTATGTGTGTTTGTTTACATTGTCTGAGTTTATTTGCATGCTCTATGTCTTATCTGTTTTTGGTGTATTCCTGTGGCAACATTTCAGCACCGCCTTAGGCCTGGCAGGGTTTTGTGTGGACACATGCATCTTGAAACAATTCCGTTTTAACTGAAAACTTTTTATAAATAGGTTCCGTCTCCATGGGGGTTGATAAAGTCAGTAAATCAGCTTAAAAGCGAATGTGTTACGTCAGTTTGTTCAGTTATTGATAATCAAATAAAAACTACATTGAATTTATTAGTGGACTTTAGAAGTGCTGATAGGCAAACATTTAAGAGGTGAGCTTGCTGATTCCACTTCTTCCAGTATTTATGCTTAGCTAGAACTAATGGCCTCCAGCTCTATATGAAATTGGGATTCATCTCCATCTATCTTCTAAAAATTCAGTGAGTAAGCTCGTACATTTTTTCAGCAATTCTAATTTAACAACTTTCCCAAGGCTTCAAAAGATGGAAAAGCTTTTGAAATTTATATATGCTGTGTTAATTATATATGGCAGCACTAATGCCGGTCACAGTGGTGTTTCACACTATCTTAGCCTTAAGTGTTGCATGACCCTTGACTCCTATACCAGACATGGCTACGCTCGGTGGCAGGACATCCAGAATGATCCTCAGTTTGCCATCGTCAATGAGCCCTTCAAGTCGCAGGCGAATAAAGGCAACTTTTTGGAGATGAAGAACAAGTTTCTGGCTCGACGCTTTAAGGTAAGACAGGATGTTATTACACTTAAGTGTCCAGTTAAAATGCAAAAGATGACCTACTTTTTTTTAAGTTAAATTTTTATATTTTGTCTTAAAGCCTTCATAAAGTTTTGAAAATATTAAGCTAAATCCTTTAGATGCCAACTCTGAGAGCTTTGTATACTTGACAGTTTCGGTTGCTAAAAAAAGCTTTGAGGCTCAGTGTGTTCAATCACCTGATTTGTTCAACAGTCTGATGACAGATGCCCCTAGACCCACATATTAGCTGAATGGTACTGCTGACTGCTGCATTTCTGGAAGAGCTCTCATCCTGTTTTTGAGTGCCTCACATGTTTCAGATCCTTCCCTCAACATCCTCATTTACTGTATCTCTCACACTGGTTGTTCCTTGTTAAGATCCTAGATTTCTTGCTAAACTATTTGATTTTTTTCTTTCCAAATGTGACATCAACAATGCACGGGGCAGCACAAAATATATTTCTCGCCAGTTTCCTCCTCGGATGCTTTTATTGTAATTACTTGTGTAACATGGTTGCATCTTTTGCAAGACTTTCCAGCAAATAGCTACTTCTTCCTGGACATAAGACTGAATCACTTTATAAATCTGAAATTCAAGTGAAATTCTTGTGTTACGATGGTTAAACCAAGAACAATATAGAAATTCAAGTTGATTTTTTTTTCTGTTAGATTTTGGTTATTGTTGATAGTTTTTGTTTTTCAACTGTACAGAAATACAAGATCTAAGAAAGATACTCATGGGGGGGCCTTTTTGTATGACGGTCAAAGTGGTCAAAGTAAACATTTTCATGATGAGAATTTTTTAAAAGTGGAAATAGATGGCTTTTTCTTCAGTCCATTGTCTTTAGGCAGACCATGAAATACTTCTTATGTAATCAGTAGCTTCAGAAGGACACTGGGATTCCCAAAAGTAAATTCAGCTGTGAAGAGGAGGATCTTAAGTTGTACAAAGTTTACAAAGCTTATTCTCTAAGGAAACTATGTGTTGGCTAAACTTCTGTATTGATTTACTAAATGTTTTTGAGCAGAAGCAAAAAAAAATTACATTATCGTTTATTTGATACCATTGTCAATGTAGATATTTTTGTTCTTTATAGGAAAAAACGTGATTAAAAAATGCAATTAATCTGCATTTTCTGAAAACAACTGAGCAATGCTTTTAGAATAGCAGCCATCTTTACAACGAGGTAAGCTTGTAAGTATCATACTTCTGTGAAATGAGCAACACAGCTAAGCATGTGGGTAGAAAATGTACCAAAATTCCCTGCAATACACTCTTGTTGCTATTTACTCTTGATTTGTGTTACTTGGTGGATTGGATGGTTCCACTTTTCCAAAGTGATAAGGAAAAAAGCATTACATACTGGACATTTTTACACTTTATTAATTGTATGTTATCAGTAGGGGTGGGAATCTTTTACCATCTCACGATTCGATTCGATTCGATTCGATTC
>JAPMNP010636650.1:0-19848 GCA_029874935.1 Atherina boyeri
TGTATATTTTTGTTGACCTATTTTGGCCATTTTTAGCAATTTCTTACATAGGCTACGGTTTCACATGATTGTAGTAGTAGTAGTAGTAGTAGTAGTAGTAGTTTATTCGGTCATTCAATTCCTTCAAACAATAAACAAACATTTCCGTTATTTGTGTACAACACGACCGAAAGGGTTTAGGCTGAAGGTAAAACTTATTATGCTTAACCCAGTTTACAAACTTCCGCGAGGAAACAAAACACAAACATTTATAGAAAACAATATCAAGTGTCTAACAGCAAAGAAATAAGCATGTATTTATAATTGATTTCAAACATAAATTTCAAATATTCCAACATATATGTATGTATACATTTGTTGTATGATATTTTATTTAAAACTAAATCATGTCATCATTAAGATTGCAGTACCAGTTTCGGCCAGAATCTTACATATGGTACCTTTAATGGTGTGAATGTATGTGTAGGACTTTATTTAGTCCTACACATACATTTGATTTAATATTGTATCTTTGTGAGCCCTTTTTTTTTTTTTTTTGCTTTTTTGCTTTTNCTCGTGTATGATTAAGTGGCTGAAATCAAATAAACGGCACACAATTCAGCACATGCTGTGCCCTGCTCTTTGCAGTACAATTTATTAAAAATGGTGAAAGACTGTGTTGAGTTTCACAGTCAGCAGTTTCTAATAGGAACAAGGAGCAAATTGAAGTTTAATTTCTGCACAAATCTTGCTGTAATTTGGTTACTGGATGTCTAGCTGACGATTTGGCAAAGCAATCGCAAAGTTTTCTATTTCCATCTAGACTATTGTCCTAAGAGTCATTGATTATCTGATGTCTGCCAGATCTTATGTTTAACTCTGTGGTTTACTCTCTGATGGCTAATTATCCTGCTTCATGCAGTTAATGAAATGCTCAACCCTTTGTGATATAGAGCTCAAACTTTCAATACTTTTTTTTAAACCCCCTAATCTGTCCTCTGCCTCATTTTTCCCCCTGCATAATTAGTTACATGTCACTAGGAATTCTTGTTTCACAGCAGGAATCGTTTCTGCACAGCTTACTCCATACTTTCTTCTCTCTTCTCCACAGACGGACAATTTCCCCACTGAGCCTAATTATATGGGTAGCAGACAACAGTTTGTTCAAAGGTAAGGGTTGGAATCTATAACCAATCCCTACGTCTCAGACATTTGTTTTCTCTTCTCCAATGCTCCCCACACTCTACAATAACAGCAGTAACTGTTCTGACAGTTAATTGTAATGAGTAATAATATGAAAAGTAGGAGCATGTGCATTAAATTAGCTTTAATGATGATCACTAACTCTATCCCCTATAATACAAAACATGTATTATGTTTGCTTCGTCAAAAACAAGTGTAGCAAACAGCAATATTTTACGTTATTTTCCTTTATTAATATTTAGGGAAGCTTGTCATTGTTTTATCACTTTTTCCCCCAAAGTTCCACAGTTGGTTTAGGAAGGAAAAAAATAAAAGGAGAAAGTCTCAGTTACAAACTGTGTGCTAATACTGTTAGCTTTGTCTCTTTTTTTTTTGTTTTTTTTTTGTTTTTAGTAGTTCAACATTCAAAGACCCGGAGCGAGCGAGCCTCAGAGACAGCGGTCATGGCGACAGCGACCAGGCCGACAGTGACCAGGACACAAACAAAGGCTCCTGCTGTGATATGTCTGCAAAAGAAGCCCTCAAGTTGAAGGCTGCGGGTGTGAAACCGCCACCGTTGGAGCAAGGTGAGCCCTCACCGGCAAATATGGCTGTTTGAGAAATTAAAAAGATGCAGCAGGAACCGGCACACGTGCACCGAACGGCTCTCCAGTCGCCGTTGTATGCTGCAGTTACTCGTATTAATGATGAAAATTTCTGACTTGCCTGGATGCTCACAATCTGAACTCCTGCTCGGCTACTTTATTTTCCGACTACTTTGTTCTCTGCACTTTTCTCATTTCAAGTGCATGTGGTTTGTGTATTGGAGGGTGCGAGTGTGTGTGCATTCTATACACGTCCTCAGTTTATCAAAGCAGACAAGCCCATTATGTTTTTATAAGCCCAACTACTTCAGCCTCTCCATTTAGTCCCTCTTCCCTGAGCACCCGTCTCTGAAACTTTGATAATGGAACATGGAAAATGACTTAGTGAGCGGCAGACGATGTAGCCTTGTAGTGTGGTGATTAAATATGAATAATTATTCTAAGCGCTGTGGGTCGGGCAGATTACACATGACATGTGTAGAACAATAACTCCCCAGATATGAGTTGTTGCAGTCACCCCCAGCCACCTCACATGATTAGTGCAGGGTCAGGGGCGGCAAGAGAGTCAAGATTATACATATAGCAGGTGTAGAAAGATGTAATGGGTGAAGAGATGTGGCGAATTTGTCACTGTAGCTTCACCCAGAGATGTGCTTCATTACCTGCTTAGCAAAACAGATTTTTTCCCCGAGAAAGCCAAATTTACTAAAATATCTGCACTAAGAAATTTGTATCTCACTGACAGTATCCAGAAGGATGGTCCTGTACACTAAACATGGATTCTCTGTAATGGCGCTATTAATCCAGGGAACAGAAGGGGCTGTTTTACTTCTTGCGGAAGGACAATGACAATTTGTGAAACGCTCTGTGCTTCAATATGCATGTCTGACTAGATAACTTTTTTTTTCCTTTTCATTGGTTTTTAGAATGAAAAAAAGCCACACACGTTGGCAAGAAAAATTGGCCAATTAAAAAGCTCCATATGTTTCTCATTTTGAAAATGCTCTCATTTAATTGTCCATGAGAGACCAAAAGGATCACATTCATGCACGCAAGGCTCATGACAAAGGGAGCTATGAGTGAATTGGGCAGTAGTCAGTAGAGGAAAAAAAAAAAAACTGTCCAAAAACAGTGTTTTTGTCTTGTGTTTGCTGCTACTATCGGCTGTAGTGCCGGCTACATCCTGTCTATCTATTTCTCTGTGTGTGGTCCTCGAGCTGTATCATTTAGCTCTTGAACAAGAAATCGTTCACACACAGGCGCACACGCAGACACACACAGAGACACACACAAGTCTGGAGGTGCTGGTGACTTAGTGAAAGACTGTAATCTGCCTTTTAAGTTTTTTTTGTTTTTTTTTTCACCCCTGCTCCATGACTTTCGTTCCACTTCTCTACCTCTCCTTGTTTGGGAAAATCGACTGATGTGAGATTAGACAGTTAACTGACTGCAGCTGGCTGTGTTTAGCCAATAACATAGGGGCTTAGAGGAGCTGCGGGGGAGGGCAGGGGCATGAGGCCAAGGCATGGTGCAAAGGCAGCGATGAGGAGTGAGAGGGGTGGTGAACATCATTGTGGCACCGGTCCAAGGCATCTTTATTAACTTGCAAAAATACTAGTTGAATACTCAAAGGGCTCGCAGTTGGATTTAACACAATGAACCTATAATTCATCTTCCGCCGCTCAAGCTGCGGTGTCCTCAGCTAGTTTTATGTCCTGCTGTTTCAGATGAATCATAAGACGGGTACTTTGTGGCTGGTAATCTGAAGAGTAGCTCTCTTTGCTGCTTCGTCTGAGCTGACCTACTCATGTGCAGGTAATGGAGTTGTGACATGAGCAATTAATGAGGCTTAGTGAAAAGGAAAAAAAAGAAACAGACGAAAGTTAAACTTGAGCCGTTAAAGGAAATGTGATTTAAAGTACGGCTCTATATGTACACTGTTAGGCCTGTGTTGAAGAAGTTGATTTTCCAATTCTGAATCGATTTTTATATTAATTTGTAAAGATCGATCCGTAACTCAGAGGATGAATTTTTTTTATTTATTTTTTTTTAAATAGGCTTTCATTTTCCCTGTGAACTTTCTGCGTCATTGAATTCACGCATAAAACACCATTTAGACTCAAATAATAAATCAAACAGAAATTAAAGTTATTCTTTCTGTGCATCCTGGGACAAAAGACCCACGAACCAGTCCGGGGGTTGGGGATCACTTTTCTAAATGTTGATCATTAAAATGAAAAGATAAAGGTGCATTTGCCTCTGAACTGTAGGAGCTTTTTGGAAAACTCTTAATGTCATTTTTGATAATACATCAGGTTTATGTCTAAATGTCGGACCACTGCTCCAGATATACCTCTTTAATTTGAAGTTGAATGTCTATAATAACAGTGTATATATGTTGCATATCTACAGTCCTGTAATTCAGGTAACAGCAGGGAAAAAAATGCTTTTTTCAAAAAACACTTATCAAAATGTTGACGATCGGATCGGATCGAATAATGATAATCGATTCAAGATCTTGAGAATCGGAATCTAATCGATTCTTGAAATTTGAATCGAAACGCAGCCCTAGTACACTGCACATGGAAGCGCTCAGGTCTGTCTCTTATCTGTTGAAACAGGGAAAATAAATCTTGTCACTGGTCAGTGTCCTCAGAGTCTTTTCCCACGGGCTTATTTTCTTCACATCTCGGCACTTAGCATCTACTTCATAGGTCTTTCTCTGCCCCCCCTCCCACCACCTTCCACTCCCTTCAGCCTATGTTAAGTCCACTGTTTCCCTCTAAGCATAGCCCTACCAATTACTCTGTAGCTCTCTCTGCTCTCCTGCCAGAACACTGCGGCCTCTTTCAGTGGCTCAGTATAAACAGAACTACAAGTGCACAAAGCATGTAGTTCAAGTCCTAATCAATCCCCAACCCTGTTTCAGTTCTCAGCCTTAAAGTCAGTAGGTTGTAGCCTTTAGTTGTTACACCATTATGGCTTTTTCTCTCTTTTCGCCATCTCTTTTATGTTTTCTGTCTGTGTGTTCTTCCAACTCTCCACTTTCCCCAACTAACAGGCATTACTCGAAGACACATACCGCCATAGTATGTAGTTCTCTGTGGCTTCCTTCCAGACTTCATAATCTGGATATTTTAGCACCACAGATTAGCCCCAAATTGATTAATTAGCCTTGCAAAATTGGTAGCAATGTATTAATTAAGCTTAAGTATATCAAATGCATTTTTAGCCAGTTTTAAACAGCGATTAATTGATGCTCCAGCGCGCCTGCAGCAGACATTAATACGGTCTTGTCTGGCTCTGGCGGAGTGGCTGGCAGCACATCGCTCGCCTCTGCGGAGATGACTGCCACAGTCGCTATCATGAACAGACAGGCGGCTGTGGTGTAGGGAGATGTTACCCTCTGATAGGGCTGTCCAAGCAAATGGAGAGGCGGGTGAGAGAGATGATTGAGAGAGAGCAAGGGGAGGGATGGACACCGTTGGACTGTACCACCTGACCTAGCCTAATTAGCCGCAACTGGATTATGATAATCAAACCGCCTCCTGCCTTGTTTTAGAAAGGGAGGGATGAGTGGGATGGAGGAGGGGGAGGTTGGAGGATAATGTGATACTACAAGGACAGTGTGGATACGGTGAGGAGGCAGCGAGAGATGCATTCCTATGACAGCATGGCAGAAGGTGATGAAATTGACTTTTCTTTTTTTATTTGTGGGCTGGGTGATGGAAATCCCAGCCCCTGCGTTATCAGTCACTTCATGAACAGGGCTGAATAAGGAAAATGTCATACTTAGACTATTGTTCTCATGCACGGAAACACAACCTGACAATGATGTAAATGGACACGAATACAGATACAGCATGTAGTTCATATATAAATGATGATGTTGGCATTATATTTAGTTCTTACCAAGGCCCATGTTTCATTATTGCTTTGCCTTTTGTGTTGGTGTTAAGTAATTTATTGTACTAAGAATGGAAATGGGAGTCAGGTTATATAATGAATATGCATCTTTAAAGAGATGTTTCTAAATGATCTATTTTGCCCTCGGATGAGCTCTCTGTGTCATAGATTAAACAAACACTGGCAAAAACCTGATATGTAGACTGAATGTGCTTCTTGATATTTACTGTACAGTAGGGCTGAACGATATATTGTTTTCGGGATTTCAGACAATACGATTTGGTAATTGTCAAAGCTGCGTTTTTTTATCGTTTTTTTTCAACTTTCATGGTCAAATATCTGCTGTGTCAAAAATTGAACACGTGCATTGCATGCTGTCTCCTACTGAAAGTTCACCAATGAAAAGCTGCGTGCTCCCGTGGACAGCTCACATGGTAGTTAATAAGTTAATACAGTCAAATATGACTAGTTTTTTAGTTGACTTTAAAGAATGTAAATGTATGTTTCATGTCAATAAAAACAAATGGAAGAAAACATTTAGGGACATTGTGAATATGGCATTGAACATAGATTTTAAGAAAATCGTGACTCAAATCGAAATCGCAATATTTGTTAGAAAAATCGCAATATGATTTTTTCCTAAAATCATTCAGCCCTACTGTACAGGACTTTGTTTTTCCAGTCACATTTTTATGTAATCTTCAAGTCCTTTGATAATAATCATGTTTTAACCTTGTAGACATGCCCATCAGAGGTTTTATCTTACGTATTGATTAGTGTTGCACCGATACTAGTATCGGGAGGGGGGCCGATATGAAACTAAAATGCTAGCATCGGTATCGGTGAGTTATAACAAATAACGCGCCGATGCCATTTACCGATATTAATGTTGAACGCTAGCCCGACACACCGCTGTGTGATCTCACCAGTTCAGTGCATACCGGGCCGAGCTACTGCTGTTGGCCCGGAGAAGAGGTTTTTAAGCCATGATAGCAATGATTTTACATTCAAGTATGTCGTTCTTTAGAATTACAAAAAAAAAATACTCTTACATTTAGTTTTTTCAAACGGCGGGGTATAGGTACGGCATCGGCCGATATTGCATATCCGGGTATCAGAATCGGTATCAGGGGTCAAAAAATGGTATCGGTGCAACACTAGTATTGATAACATAATGACAGTATCGGTAAGTTAAAGGTAGGGTCCAAGTTGTTTTTAAAATACATTTTTACAATATTAATTTAATTCCACTTCAACAACTGTTTGTGACCAACTAATTAGATGGTCTATCACAAAAGAACAACATTTAGTAACCTGGTGAACGTACTGGACTGGAAAAACAGAAACCAATCATTTCACTAGGATGGAGAAATAATTGAATGGTGATATGTCAATCAAAAACTGTTGTCATTGGTCCCCCCCCAGACGCGTCCAATCATTGCGCGTTCCTGTACTCTAGAGGCGTGGTTACGAGGTGAAGTCTGAAGAAAGGGGTTTGGACTTCTGAGTTGTATATTTTAAAAATTTTGCTTACTCAAGCTGTTTTTATCCAGAAACATGGACCCTGCCTTTAAAGTTATTTGAGTTCCAAGTAGAAAAAATCAGGGGAATTCATCCTGACTAATTGCTTGCTGGTGTTATACTGTTTAGATTCACATCTATTGATACACCTATGAAATGAGAAGCTAGTCAGCTAAGAGGAGTTAGTTCATCTAAGTAAGCTAAGAGAAACTATTTGGTGTGTTTTGTTCCTGCTTTGAAGGCTGCAGACCTGATGTGCTTTGTTTATGCTTGCAACAGCTCAAAATGATTTTCAGCAACAGAGGTGAATTCAGGTTGTTTAGAGACACAAGGTTTTCCATTTACTAGTAAAACGAAGTTGAAGAGATCCTTTTAAAAGCTGCAAAAAAGAAATGGGATTCAGACACGTTTCTATAGACAGGTTTGCAGTGGATCAACTAAAAGCTAGAATTCTTACCTTAGGGAGGAAAAAGAGCAGCAGAAGGTACTGTAGTGGAACAGAGAAAACATATGCAATGCCACAACTTATACATTTGTTCAAGGTTCTGTTCATTTTTTAAAAATCTTGCTTTGATGATGGGGAAGTTGGACTGCTGTGTAAAATCAGATTGAAAAGGCTGTCAGTGGGGTTAAGGTCTGAACTATGTGGTAGCCAATCCGCTCTGTGTGAAAATGATGTTTCATGTACCCTGAAGCGCTCTTTCACAGATTGAGCATGAATTTTGTCATTGGTGTCTTGGAATAACACCGTGCCATTCTGGAAGAAAGAAATCTAATCGTGGAAGAAGTCGATCACTGAGTATATTCGGGTTCTCTGCTGACCTCATTTTTTTTGGGCAGATAATGTTGCTGGACGTAGATCAGACCAAGTGAAGCAACCCCGGATCATTTACTTTATCAAAACTAGATCATTTGACCCCCCACCCCCCATTTTAAACAGTGCATTCTCCTATATCCCTTTTCATACTGCTGTAAATTGTTTGAACATTTTCCTTTTAGTTGAATAACTAAAAACAACAAGTGCACCGCAGTCTTTATAAGTCCTCATCTTGCACAGTAACATTTCCGAATCAAAGGAAGTTAAGACTGCATTTGTTCATCTGTAAAATCACGAGAAAATGAAGTCTTTATGAGTTGCTTTTTGGTATAATAGGTTTTCTCTCTCAGTCCACGCTGAGACCAAACAAACTAAATATTCAGACTTTAATCCATCTTAAATATTAACTCCTCTCCCTTGTGGCTGCCTTAATCTTAAGACTCTAGCATTTACTGTATTTTTCCAGAGCACATTGAGTCTTTGCAATCTCAGTCTTTACTATTCAGGGCAGTTAATTTGAATCATGGGTGAACCTTTGATTAAAAAAAGAAGAAAAAAAGAAAGAAAAGTGGTAGTTGCAAGATTAATTGACTGGTCAGAAGTCACATCAGATGCCCTTTTCACACTTAGCCATGGTAGCCATGGCAACCTCTATCCTGCTCACTCTGGCCTTCAATAAACCTTTATCAGACTCTTTGAAAAGGGCATCCCATTCAACATCATTCATATTTCATGGACAGATAAATGCAGACACGTTTTCTCAGGTGGGCAGATGGGCATTACATGTGTAATTTGAGCACTTCTGAGTTCGTACTGGAAAAAAAAAAACAATCAGCCTGTTATGGCTTTATTATTGACACATCCCTTTCTGATACAAATAGTGCACTCAGGATACTACAGAGCGCAGTAATTATTACAATTAATAATGCATACACACGGAATTTGGAGATGTCTGACTGAAATAGAAAACACATTTCATTATGGCTCACAAATCATAGTGCACACATAGATATTAGCATTATTAGTGCAAGATCTATTCATGTATTTGCATGAAAAGTGGGAATTGAGACATTTAAATGGGCAATTGGGCAAATGGTAGTTTCTTATAGAAATGTCATTGAAAACAAAAGAAACAAAGTGGCATGTTGAGACATGATAAACACAGCTCAGAAACAGCATAAGCAGATGAAAAAACGGAAATAGAAAAAAAACTGAAAAAAAAAAACAAATGAATAAAGCGAC
The DNA here is from genome assembly GCA_029874935.1 of Atherina boyeri. Classification (NCBI taxonomy): domain Eukaryota; kingdom Metazoa; phylum Chordata; class Actinopteri; order Atheriniformes; family Atherinidae; genus Atherina; species Atherina boyeri. The sequence continues at coordinate 9,253 of JAPMNP010636650.1, forward strand.
ATAAAAAATGACTACAGAATGATTGGCTGCCTGAAGACACACTTCCACTGAAACATTTCCAGTGGGCTTTGAATCGAAAGCAGAGTTATGATGGCGCCGTAGCAGTGCCAGAGTGTGACTCAGTTTTATCATGTGGACAGACAAAATGACTTTTAGACATTAACTCATCAGATGAAAACCTGAACAGCAACATCTGCTGCTGAACGCCCGGGAAGTGCTGGCTCAATGACTTTGATGAGGCAGTGTTACTATTGCTACATTCTTGATACCTTTGATCATTTTAATCAGTATGTATGTCCTTTGTGATAACACGCATATTCCTTTAAAGGACAAGTTTGGTATTTTACACTTAAAGCCCTGTGTTCAGATTGTTTATGATGAAATAGATCGATTTGGATTAAAATTTGGACACATGCTGCTGGCCCGAGCTTTTTTGGTGTCTGTGGTAGAAAGAACACCTTCAATTAATGGCTGAGATATCAGAAGCTTTTTATTTGAATTTGTTTGGTTTTTTTTGGTTGCTCGCTGCAAAAGATGCATTCCAACAGGTGTTTTATCATTCGTTGTAAAACTGTGGACATATTTTTCCAAATGGAATTGGACAAAAAATATGATAAAACCTGTTGGAAAGCATCTTTTGCAGTAATATGCAACATATCAGTGAACTCCCCTGACCACTCGGTGAGTTTCACGTCTTTGTAAACACATGTTTAATGCGTTTTAGCAAGGTTTGTTCCAGTGCACCTATGCAGCCATTTTAGAGGTGTGTGTGTGTGTGTGTGTTGGCGGGGGTACTACCACAGAAACCGAAAAATCTCGTGCCAGCAGCATGTGTCCAAATTTGTATCAAAATCGTTCTATTTTATCATAAACAATCTGAAAACAGGGCTTTAATTGTAAAATACCAAACTTGCCCTTTAAATCAACAATGGTTTCTGATTGGTATGTGAAAGGCAGTGATTGACAAATGAACCTACCAATGCAGCAATGGTTGACGTGCATTTTCCGAAGCTAAAGGCAAAACCATCACTATTTTGAAGCCTCTGCTAGGTCTTACACACCATTGTAGAGAGGGCAATGTTAACGAGCGACGCTTCTCATGATGTTAAAATAATTGTTCTGCAGGTTAATGGACAAACAGCTGCTGAGAGAAAAGCTTCATCTGAGAGGAGGACTGTAATTATTCAGTTAAGCAACATTGCTCTGAACAGGTAGCATACGGAGGAGTCATGGTTTCATGTGATGCCATCACATCCGTCTGTTTCAACATGATTAATTCAGGCCATCGGGGTGTGTTTACAGCCGTTTTTCCAGTGGAGATATGCAAGTACGTCATTCCAGTTAGCTTCAGTTGGTGTTGATGTGTTGTGGAGCTCCTCTTCGCCTGTTAGCACTTTACATCAGTAATCATTAATGTAAAAATTGGGATCAGTTTTAGCGTCTTCTCATGAAGTATCCATTGTGATTTAATAGCTAGCTACTTAAGAGAAAATCTAAAAGTCTGTAGCATGGCCGAAGGGAGTAGATTAGAAAAACAAGCATCATCTGAAAACAGCAGCCAGATGCTCATGCTTCTCCTTACTGTTTGTGTGAGCTATATAGGCAGAGAGGATTTGTTTCGCAGACTTTCATCTTTTTCCTGCCCCTCATCTCTTCAGCTTTTCCATGGCCTGTCCCTGGCCGGGCTGATAGCCTGATTCATGGCAACATCACCAGCTTACTTTCCTTGTGGGGAAAATAAAAACCATCAGCAATCTGGATTCCTCCAGGATGCATCACTCAAAGTCAAATAAGATTTGTGTGTGTTTTCGTGCCCATACACATGCGCCAGATCGTGTGTTTCACCCCATTCTTAGAGGATGTGGCCGTATCGCACAGCAGTGAGGCGATTTGCGGCTAAGCTAGTGGAATCCCGTGGAAAGCCTAAAATCTTATGGAGTGAAGGGAGGGGAACTATCACAGTCTGAGGATTTCTTCCCTCTCATTATGGAAGATTTAAAGGGATTAGTCTATTTTCTGTACCACACAAAGTTTTATTAAATTCCATTGTAATGATTGTGGTTCATGGAGGGTAATGTCCATTCTTGTGTCCTTCCTCCTCCCATGCCTATGGGTGTGTTTCTGGGTTTGGCTTGGCTGTGAAAGTGTGATTTCCACCTCAGCCCGCCTGCATGGCTGATCACCCGCTGATCCTCATTCAGCTAGAGTAGCCTATCTCCAGCACCATGGCACCACAGTGTTGGAGAGGATTGATGAATATCTTTGACTCCTACCACTTGGGCTGTAAATCTCTTGACATTATCCCTTCACCCTTGTAGCCAAAGCAGATAATTACAGCTTGTTTATGGTAGTAGTGAGTAAGAACATGTCTTATTTCACTACAAACGCCATTATAGCCTCTCAAAATAACATAATTCTTCTCTAAAACTCTTCATGTGGAGTAAGGGCTGCGGACACTAAATGGGTACAGACATGGGCGCGGTAGTGGGGGGAGAAGTGGAGCTGACTACCCAGGGCCCCAAGTAGGGAGAGGGACCCCCCCCCCNGGGCCCTCCATTTGAATGGTGTCATGATTTATTTAAAATATAATGATAACACCAACTCAGAAAATTAACTCGGTGCCAGTCTCCCCAGCATATTAGACATGAAGCTAACAAATTATGTTGTTAAATAAAGGTTTGCATGGGTGTCATGGATCAAAATATTAGTACACAAACCAGATGTAGCTTCAGGTTTACAGGTATTTGAATACAAGTAGCCAAATGAATGAAAGAACCAGTCAATCTGATCTGATATTTATGCTTGTTAATTTTTAGATTAATTCAAATTCAATTTTCATTTTGCTCACATGCTTTGTGCATTGCCATGGGTAGGGGGCCCTCTGGCTTTTAGAGCGTACAGGGGCCCAGAATTTGGTGCTACGCCCCTGGGCACAGATGTCCAACCCGCTGTCCTCACACCACACTTGCTATAATAAGACCATGGCAGGGTATTAATCCAAGTGTGTACTCACTCATATTACATTGAAAAAAACACATTAAGCCATTGTAACTGTGGAGATGTAACTCAAAGCCTGCTGAAAAATGTATGTGCGCTGAGGATAAGGATTAGTCCAGAGTCATGGAGATTAAAAGGTAATCACTCTTTGACCATATTGTTAAACCATCATCCACTATTATATCCTTTAAAACTGTGAAATAAATGTAATTGATTACTTCTTCGGCTATACTCGGCCTTTAAGTAAAGAGATTTACATTCATTGTAATGAGCACGCATTGTTATGCTGAAGTCTGCAGCTATGGATGTTTTTGTCATTGTTCTCGTCAGAGGCCCCGCCTGATGGACGCATTTGAATGTGTTTGTTTTAATGCCTCATCTGCGCGTAACAGAGCTCGGGAAGCGAGGCCAAGGCGGTTTGATTAGTTTGCATATCTCATGTTTACAGTTTATACATGCACACAGGCTTGTTTGCTGTAAACACACTAGTAACCCACATTATCATCCGGAGTATATGATTTCACTCTGCTGAGTCGACTGAAAAAAAAAAGACGAAAAAAAACAAAAAAACTCTGCAGAACTTGTTTCCTACATAGACGAACAGCGTATTCCCTCTAAGGAGCAGCAGGAGAGACAATCCAGTGTTTATCAGCTTCATCATCATGACAGACATGTTTCTGCTCCCAGTTGTTCTCTTTGTAATCACATGATCAACAACCTCGTAGATGTGGTATCTGTGCTACAAATGAAATTAATTAACATTGTGTGGCTGAGCCCCATGGCAGTGCAGCCTACTTTTTTTTTTTCTTTTCAGTTATTTATTTATTTATTTATATGTCAGGCATTAACCTCTCACTGCAAAGCCTTGTTAAATGTTTGAATCCAGTACAAACAATTAGGATGTTATCTCAAATTTTCATGCAGAGATATTTTAAAGATAAAAGCTCTGCTGATAATTTCAAAGAGGGAAGATGCCGTGCTGCAGTTTTTCAGCTTTTGAGTCGTACTGTACACGGTGTGTCTTTACTGAAAACTACAAACAAGCTTAATGGACAGTCGGAGACAGTGTTTCACAGCGCTGTGTAACATCTCTATGTGTTTGTTAGATATCCAGACTGAACGGCAGCAGTAACTCCTGTGTGCAAGTATGATTTCTAATGGATGAGTTTTAGAACAAATGTCTTTGTTTGCTTCTTTTTTGCTTTGGAAAAGTAATTGATTACTGGAGAATGTTGAGTTTCTGGGTTTGAATTAACCATTTTCTCACCAACTTTCCAGGAATTAAAAAAAGAAGTCACAGCGAGAGTTAGTTTGTTGTTACAGGCCCTCTAAAGGAGTGCGTGTTGAGTAGAAGCAGCAGAATCGTTCCAGCGTCTGCTCTCAATGGGTGAAACATGTTGTCCTGCACAGCGGTAGGGAGGATACTACGGAGCAGATTATAATGATACAGAACATCGTCACTCCCTGGATCACAGCCCCTCCACAGCCATCTGTCCCTTATCCATGGACAGCCGGGCATTTGTGTATGTGTTTCTCTGTGTGTGTGTGTGTGGTTGTCCAATGTAATTCTAGACATTAACCATGCTCTTTAACATATGCTTTGGTAGCCTCTTTTACTTCCTCCCATCCATTTTTCACTCATAAACTTGGATCACTCTTCTTTATTTAAGCAGTTCTTTTTTTGTCTTGCTTTCAGAATTGAAGCAAGTTGCAATTTATTTCACAAAAACACTAAATATATGTTGCTGATGAGCAAAGAACTGCTTGTTTTGTACCAAAGATTAGATTCAAATGAGGAAAAATGAACCAATTGGATAATATGTCATTTTTTCCAATGCTTTACAGGCAGAAAAAACACTGATAAATACTCTAACTCACTGCAAGTTTACGCCCCTTTTCATTTCTGTCAGAAATTCTACGCTAATAACAGAGTTGCTATCTTTAGATTTTTGTCTATTGGTCTTAGCAGAGCTCTTTTTAAAACATTTTTTTCAAAGTTATTAAGCTCCATGGCCTCATTCAAAAAGACAGACTGACTACACATGGTTGATTGCCTTTAATGGAACTTTGCCATAGTATAGATTCACTATACAAACGTGTTATATTTGCAACAAATAAGAGGATGAAATCTTCATTGCCCGTCATTAGAGACCTTTCGACATCATCAGGAGAACCGTGGCTCCAACTCAGCATACAACAAGCATTACAGCAGCTCTGTGACCTGTCAGAGTCTGTGACCTCTAGCAGGGCCTTCAGGTAATGCTAAGGGCTTTGTGCATGCATGGAATTATAAGGCAGGATTAATATTGTTTTTTATCATGATGCTTTTACTTAAGAAATGAAGCCTGAGAGGCTTAAGTGGGACTATAACACCTGCAGCTGTAATACAGCCCCAAGGAGAGGAACACATGCTATTTTTCTTTGGAAGAAAAGAAAAAAGAAAAAAAAAATGAGGACAAGGTTAATGATAAAGTCACAGAGCAGAGATAAAATAAGTACCGGGGCCACCTCAGCTTGGAAGCAACTCTTTGAACAAAAAGTGAGTCATAAAAAGGGGACTTGATGTCTTAAAGTCATTATCTGATCCTCCCAATTTCCGTTTGTGTTTTTACTTGTAGTGAAATACTTAGAACCAGAACTTTTGATAGAACGACTCTCCAAGAATTCAACGTGCTGGACCAGTGATCACGTTACACTTTTTACATCTTAAAGCAGTAAATGAAATGCACCACTACACCTGTGGTGTATTATAAATCCTTTATGACAAACTCACTCTTGCAGTCAGTTACCAGTAGAGATACTTCAAAGTCATTGTCTGGTCAGATGGAAACAATACAGTGGGAGAAAAGTTATGGATGGCAAAGATCTTAATATTTTACACATGACTTTATTTCTCATCTTGCCCGATGTATGCATTGCACTAACTTGAACAAAGTCAACTTAAGGCATTTAACAGATCAATTCCAGCCAATTCATTGTAATATGAGTTAAATAAATCTACATTAGTCAAATTTACAATAACTGTGTTCATATTAGTCAATTTCTTTAAAAATGCTAGCCAATCTAAGGGAAACCAACAGATTGCATTGAACCTTGTCTCAGATTGAATCCCCCATCTTTAGCATGCATGAGGAGATGGGCAACAGTGCAGAAGAAATCACTCCCTTTTAAAAGTAAGGACAAACCTGCAGTTGCTTCTCTGAAGCTGGTGTTAAAATGAACACACTGAAGAGTGGATTATTTATTTGCCACTCCGAAATAACTCATATTAGCTTGTAAACCCATTGGTACACAGTAGCATCTTTGCCTCTATAAGCAAACTAAGACCTAGCTCAGAGGCACCATCTGTAAACAGGCCGTTGTTATACCATTGTTTAGTATGGATTTGTTGGGGGAGTCACAATCAGCTGACGTATAAATAGATTTCTATGAGATTTTAATCTCACAGTGCTGTAGTTTGACTAATGTGATGTATGGTGTAAAGTATTGTGCTGAGTTATGCTATGCTGAGTTGCGCAACATTATTAATTACAATCGCACCAAAAGACAGATTGCTTGATCAATTCTGTGCAGTTGGCTACAAAGTGGGGGAATTGTTCAGTTTTGATTATGAGAAAATAAACTGCCTGGTAAAAATTTCCCTAGACAGTGAATTCAGCACAACTTCAATCATTAAAATACAAGTGGAGGCCCCCCCCTCTGTCCGGGCTGTTTTCATGGTTGATGCAAGTGAATATTTGTGGTGCCCTGGGGCATTGTTTCCCCATGTTACACTGCATCAGGAACCAGAGAGACAAATGGACCCGGCCTGTCCAAGGCATCAGGACTTCTCCTCTGTTCAACCATAACTAGTAATGTCCTTTCATCCTCCGCCTGCAGTGCTATAGATAATGGAGTATTTGAAGAAGAGGAAACGCTAAAACAAAAAAGAGGGGGGGGATGTGGCTTATAAGATGACAGTGGATAAGATGATCAGAGATGTCAGAGGAGAAAAAGAAGTAGGGGATGTTTGAAAGAGTATATAGCTGTAGTGCTGGCTGTTATATTCATGAAATGCATGCAACTTTGAAAGTGGATTGAAAAACCTCAAAAACAGGATTCCATGATAAGAGGGAAAAAAAGCCACATTGATGTGCGGATGGATGTGTGGATGAAGATGGGCGGGACAGCAGGCACGCTCCATGGGAGATTGGCTTAAGTAGCGTGGTGCCTGGCACCCAGCAGTCAGCAAGCCACCAGTTCAAATCCTGAAGAAAAACCCGTCAAAATAAGCATATATCCGACTAAGACATGCCTGAGGGCAGTCGCACTCGGGAGGATACCTGCAAGCTTTGTTACACAGACTGTCAACAGACCAACTCCTTCAGAAATTCAGAACAACTATTTTCTAATGCAATTTTCCATCTCCATTAATTATGATATTTGTGTGGATGCATATCCATGCTAGCTGCGTGAGTTTCAGTAGATATCTCTGTTACACATGTTGACACTGACGCCTCCCCAAGCTGACAGAGATTGAAAGTATGCTCATATGTGTGCCTTTGTGAGGATGTGCGAATGGCGACTGGGAGTGTTTTTCCCCGATAACCTCAGTTTGTTACTTTTTGATCCTGCTAAATTAAGATAACGGGCTTGGTTAATTAAACTGTCACATGGCAATACCTTGAGGAATTGCGAGGCCAACACAGCCTTAATTGGGTGGCTGCTATTGTCCCTGCGTTGCTTCCCTTATGTGAGAAGCAGACCCACAGAGGGGGGGGGGGCTCTCATGGCTACTGGTAAAGGAAAGACGAGCTTAAGAATGATTCATACGAGCTATATGATAAAAAAAGAGTGGGGCAAATTCAGGGTAATCGTATCTTAAGTGGGTGAAAAACCATAGTCCATGTAATCTAAATATAATAAAAGCCACTTAGTACATTATAAAGCTTATATGTAACGCCTGCAGTTGCTCCATGACGGGGTCAACACCAGATTAGAACGAACATGGTGAGTTTCCGTTGCCGTTTCAGTTTGCGTTAATGAGAGTTGTGTAATTTTCTGTACATTGTAGCTGTCTGCAGAGTGAATTAGTTGCAAGGGTTTGCAAAGCCCCGTGGACAATGTCGGCAAGCTTAAGATGCATCTGTAATTACCAGCAGCCAATTAACAGTTGACCTCACCATCCCACCCCAAACCACAACAAAGATCTATTATGGAGATTTAGAGGGCTTGTAGTGAAACAACTAAGTGTTATGGATCTTCTTACAGTGAGCATAGATGTTGACACCTCTTCACACTTTAGATCTCTATGTAGACTGATGGCCGTGTTGCAGAGATGCAGATTTTCTGTACAAGAGCAACAGACATTTGATTACGCTTTACATGTTGCTCCCTGTATTTGCCTCAGATGTGATGATGCGTATTTACTAGGGATGGGACGATACACTTAGGCCCCGTTTACACGAAGGGAAGACNCAGATATTTACCTGCGGTTTGGCCTCTCATTCACAGGAAAACCCCGTTTTTATCACAGAAAACGATGATTTCTAAAAACTCTGGCCAAAGTGGAGATTTCTGATAACGGTGGTTATGTGTTGCCATGTCAACTGGGAGAATCAGGGTTTTAGGTTCTCAAACGTCACATTGTGCACCAGAAAACACTTAACATCATGTGACGGCGTATTTATGCAGGTTGATGTAAATTACGAGTTTTTTAAAAATGATGTTGTGTGCACAATGTTATTATTGAAAACGGAGGGGAGGAAATATTTTCATCTCTAAATACCCGGCTATGTGTAAATGTGGTCTTGAACTGACGATATGATGCACCTTGATATGCCAGGGTCACAAAATGATATTTCATGATGCGATTTCAAAAATGAAAAAAAAGAAAGATATTACTGCTTAATTACAACTTATTTATTTCCGTTTCAGTTGCACTCAGGGAAACACAAGGTCTAACTGGCAAAACACAAATAAGAACACTCCCTTGGTGCTGCTCTAACCCTATGTTCAGTTATCTCAGCCTCTCTGAAGTCATGGCCCTGGCCTAGAATTGGTTCTTCCTTAGAAAAACTAACATATCTAAATTAACATTTAAAACCTTAGAAATTTTATAAATGAAAACATTTTATTATTTATTTAGAAAAAAAAATTCTAGTCTTTATTAAACTCGATGCGTTTCGTCACATTTTGTATTGCGATAATTCGCCAAACAATATTACGTCCCATCCCTGGTATTTACTGCTGTAGGAAATAAGGGAGCACTCCCGGAGATTATTGCAAGATCTCAGCAGAAATGCGGGGTTGTTGTTGCTGGAAGAAGTTTACTCGGCAGCATAATGCCCATTCTGTTGGTGATGTTTTGAAAACACTTGTCCATCTGTCCCTGAAGGTGACCAAAATCTTTTCTTGATTAACAAGTGGGAAATCTGGGTGATGGTCCCCTGTGCTGCCTCTCATCCCCTCCCAAGTGAGGATCAAAGAGGATGAAGTTTTGAGCCAAGGGATAATCTAGTTCCCTAGATTGTGATAATGCTGCTCAGGATGATCACGTGGATGAGAGTGGGTCTGGGTGTGCTCGTGACTGTGGTTGTGTTCAAATATACTCGCTTGTGTGTTAGAGCTCAAAAGGGAAAAGACAGACAATAGCAGAGTGAGCCACTGAATTAGAAAACAGGTTCATGGAAAATACTCTCTTGCTGTAGTCGTATCCAGGCAACTGTCAGAATTTATAACATTTTAAACAACAGGTGATTGCCACTATCTTTTTTTTTTACTAAAAAATGATAAAATGAGACTTTTTTTTTTTTTTACTTTAGCCTCAAGTAAATGTAAAAGAATAAATCTTTTGGTGTCACGGAATTCAGAAAATGCTGGCTTTATTATGTTGTTTTCTCTTTATTGCTGCCCCCTCTCTTTAATATTTTTTTTTTCAGTGACAAAATGCAATGAATTTTTCTTGCAACACTTCAATGGAATTCCAATCTGGGCTGAAACCTGGTCTTTCCATAACCTTTCATTTCTTCTTTTTGAATCATTCCTTGGTGGATTATCTACTGTTGTCCTGGTGAAAAGGTCCACTTCTAGTTCAATTTAAACTTTTAGACAGATGGCCTCACATAATCTTCAAGCACTCTTTGATATGATGCAGAATTCAGATTTGAATCAGTGACTGCAAGCTGGCCAGTCCCCAGGGCAGTGAAGCAACCCCATACCAGAACATTCCCACCACACTTCACGCTTGGTCTGAGGTTCTGCTCCTGTAAACCCATCTGTGACCTGCACCAAATGTCCGTCACAATGGCCGGACAGCACTTGTCTTTGATTTGTTTGTCCACGACCCTTTATCCCTAAAGGTCCGGTCTTTGACTATATGTTTAGTGGCAATCTCTATTTCTTTTTTGCTACTGTTATTTTCTTGTTATGTTATATTTCATTGAAGTTGGATGAGTTGGTAATCATTTAAAGTGTACACTGCTTGTTGATTGTCCTCTTTACAGTGGAACAATATATGTCATATAATTTGGAGGTCTCATAGGCACCCTAAACTTTAAAGGAGCCATATGTAAGAATTATGTCTCATCTTTATTTTAAGTTGTCATTAAATGGTGCCGA
>JAPMNP010636685.1:0-25453 GCA_029874935.1 Atherina boyeri
TTATGAAATTTGAATTTTGACCGCCGCGCTAAAATGTCCCCGATTTTCGCTTTAGAAATCTGGTCACCCTAGTCAATACACCTGATTTGTCCCCCTCATGACAATTGAACAGGGACTTATTCATGCATTTCTTCTCTCAGCTTAGTTTTTTATAACATATTTAAACAATATCCCTTTTTTTCTTCTTTTTACATGGTTGTGTGAAGTATGCATGATCAGTCAGTCTTGAGACGGCAGTCGGAGCACTCTCAGGTTATATAAGCAGGAATTCCTACTGGAGAGCATAGAAAATGAGGTACACAGACTTTTTTGCCACCTAAAATAACTAAAATCTCAAACATATTGGTGATTTGAATGAAAAACTGATTTATCTCATTTATATATATATGTGATCCAAAGACAACAGGGTAAAAATCCTATGCCATTTACGGTTATTTTGATATGGCAATAAAAATGCAAACAAAAAGATAAAAGAAGCTGTTTTCCTATTCTGGTTCTGTGTAGCTGATAGCTTGGCCAGCCTCAAAGAATTCCAACCTGTTTTCCCAAACTGTCCTCTTCAGACAAGCATTTCTCACAACCCCACTTCAAACACTAAACAAAACAAAACAAACTGAATTTATTTAACTAATTAAAGTTATGCATTATAGTGGAAAAAACTAGTTTAACCGGTAGCCCAGCTGCCCAGTGGACATACTGTCGTGTTTGCAAAGGCGCATCCTTGTGTTACACATTTGAAGAAAATATGGCAGTGACCAAATGGAGAGCTGCAGACGTTATAAAAAAAAGTCAACAAATCAATGAACGATGTCACAGAGGCTACAGATTTATTTGATTTACTGTGAAGAAAAAATATTTATATAAAAAGGTGGAAATCCTAAACATTTTTTATTATCATTATCTTTATTACATTAAGACAGTTATTACTCATTTCCCCTAGGTTTCCAGGTTCTTTCATGCAAAACACAAGCATTTTCCCAGACTCCCCACCTACCATCACCCGGGCAACCCAGCAGCATCCCATCACCCCTCCTCACCCCTCCTCTACTCAAGTCTCGCCTCCTACACAGTAAAGCAGTTCATCAGGGTGGAGGTGGTGCAGGTGGAATCCATGGGCTTAAAGAGATAATAATAGACCGGTGTGGGCCTTGCTGTTGATTCAGTTGGACAGCCGCACCCAGGAGACAAGCAGAGAGAGAGCCTCCCATCATTGGCTTTCTTTCAGTTTCTCTTCAATGTGGCATTTCTATGAGGCTCTCCTCCTTCTTCTTCACCTCTCTCATCTGTCCATCTCAGGACAGTCTGTCTCTCACTGTGTGTGTTCCCCTCTGAACATATGCCTCTCACTAACACTGTCAGTCAACAAGCAAGGGAAGCCAAAGAGCCAGTGACCCCATCAGTAGTAATTAAGATGTTAGCTTGAAAAACAGCAATTCAACTCAAAGTTTTTCAGTATTTTCTTTACTAATTTCTTTCATTTTATAGCAGGAGCCTCAAGCCTCTTTCGTAGCATGTTGACAAATTAGAAAATAAGACGTAATGGATTAAGAGGAAGTTTGTACCTCAAATAACTTTGTGAATGTCATATTAATAATAATAATAATAATAATAATAATGCATCAATTTTATATGGCACTTTTCATGACAATCAAAGACGCTTTACATTATTGAATGCATTTTTCATTCACTCACATTCACACTTGATGGTAAGCTACATGTGACGCCACTGCTGCCCTGGGGCAGACTGACAGAAGTGTGGCAGCCATTCTGCGCCTACGGCCCTTTTTACCACCACTGACCGTTCATACATATATTTTATACTAGGGGTGGGAATCTTTTACCATCTCACGATTTGATTCAGATTCTTGGGGCCACGATTCGATTCAAAATCAATTTTCAATGAAAAACTATTCGATTTTATTCATAAAAATTTCTTATTGGGTTTCTGATCATGATCTACTCTCCTCTGCTTTGGTATACAGAAGGACAAGTGAAGACATTAAAGTGTCTTTTTCACATTTATTAAGTTAAATTCTTAGGGAAGTGTCTTTATCAAAGACATTGTGCGGTCCTCAATTGCTACTCTTACTGTAGGTAGCTAGCTATGAAATACGTTTGAAAAAATAAAGGGCTTCTGCATAATACAAAGCCTGAAATGCATGTTTTCAAAGCCTGGAATGCATGTTTTAAAAAAAAAAAATTATATATATTTTTTTAAATCGATTTTCTTATTTTAAAAATCGATTCAAAAATCGTTCAACAAAGAATCACGATTCTTATGTCAATCGATTTTTTTTCCCTCCCCTAACTTATAGACATTCATGCACCAGCAATGTTGTTACTGGAGGCAAGGAGGAGTGTGTTTATCCTTGATTGTCTTGGTTATTGGACATTGTAGACACAGAAACATGAGCAGATATACTGTATGATGATACATGTGTAGAAAAATGGGATAATTAGCCAACTGAAAATAGATACATTGACCTTGTCCATGCTTATGTAAATACATTTAGCAGTTAGTTGAAGAGAATATTTCTATAACACCGAGGAGTATCCAGTGGAAAGGATACTTATCAACATGTCTACATTTAGATCACAGAAATGTTATTCTAGCAAATTGCTTGTCAAGGCAGTATGTAGCTTGTGAGTTGTAACAGTTATCTTTGCATACATGCTCTTATTTCTCTGTTGCACAGGTGACATGCATACTGGGATTTTGTGCGGCGATAATAAAACATCCCTCTTTTAAATAGAGCATATACAGAGAAGCCTGACAGTTTAAAAGTCACAGAAAAGTCAAAGGAAGAACACACTGATATTTTCAAAGACTCCCGAGTAGGTTTTGGAGCAGATTCTAAAGGGATACATTACTTAAGTACAATAATTTGAAGAGTGTCAAAACAGACATGAATATGTGACACTGTCAATCATAAGGTGATGCACTTTTCTTATTTTCAAAGAATAGTCATGCTAATAGAATAAATGTAAATCAAGCAAATATAAACATTTATAAGGAAAACATGCTCAACCCATAGAGATTTACAGATGTTGTGTTGAGTTAACCTGAGACTCTGGGCATATGACAATAGACTTAATCCTATTCGTTCCTTCACTCCATACTGACATTTAAAATTGATCAAAGCTTACCCTGTTCAGTGTAATTAGCTGGAATTAACTTGAAAATCTTCTGACAATGAAGTGATACTGTAAAGTAATTTACCTAAAATTCCTTTGAAAACAGGATCTACTTATATTTTAACAAAAGAAAAAATAAATCAATTAATGTAACACATCACAGTCACACTAAAACTATATTTGATTAATAAAGGAACTAATAGGATATCAACAGCTGCAACCAATAAATAACCATAAAGATTAAAAATCACATTTAGATTATAAAATGATTACACTAAGCACCAGGCCCTAACCTAGTTCCTACCAGGGAAGCTATATTAAAGAAGAAATTGATTAGCTACAGCTAAATATCACAAATGCCTATACTGAAGACATCTTTGCTAATTAGGAGTAATTTTACCTGTTCAACCTGCTTCTTGAGGTTTTAAAAAAAAAATTCTGAAAAAAATTAAACCCCACAATGCTTGCATCTTTCACTATGTAGTATAACCTTAACCCTCAAAAATGCACAACATAAGAATATGTATGTTATTCTGCTGACATAGTTGTTGTAAACTATCAAACAGAGGGGATGCTTAGGGTATTACGTTGCATGGCAATGCACCCTTGGTGTTGCACTAGAGATATTAAACATCAGCCAGACTTACAGCTGGAATTGGAAATATGCACATAGTTTTATACATATTTATTCTTAAAAGGAAAGACTATGCACTCATATACAGTTCATCATTTTCTCATGAAGGCCTATTAAATAGGCTTAAGATGCCTTCAGTGGGAAAAAAAAGTGGGAAAAAAAGAAAAAAAAAGTGAACCCACCAGTGAATAGTCCTTGCTATTTTGCTATAATGTAATATCTGATGGGAAACCTTAGGTTCTGGCACTCTTGTGGATGTTACTGTTCACCAGGACATTATTGCAGACCAATCACAGATCCCATGTCAACAGTATCTTATGATGGTAATGGACAGCAGGACAATGCTTCCTCCTGAGCAGCTGAGGAACACCTTAAGGAACAAAATAGATCAAAATTGATAAAATGAGGATTATCATAGTTGTTGTGACGTTGCCGAAAAAACATAAAAGTTATCGACTTGGTCTTCAGCACAAAGTGAAAGCCGAAGAGAAACCATTTTGTTCAATCTTGGTCGTGACTGAAATATTTTAAAGACACTGGGATCATTTCTATGAAGAAAAGAAATAACTGAGGCCTCTGTTAATTGTTATGCTGTGTTTGAGGCTGGTGGAAGCCGCCTTTGGGCAGGAAAGGTCATGCATATCTAGAGCTGGGTTTTCTGAAACAATACTGGTGTTCCCTGCATTGTTTCTAATATGCATGGATGCAATGGTAATGGAGATCTCTAAACAGATCATTTTACCAATAAATCTATTGCTTAAGGAGCTGATGTGCAACCTTTGGGGATGTTTTCTAGCGAAGCAAACATATCACCCAAATGACTGACAACATAAATGATTGGATGTTTCCACTTCTAGAGGGTAAACATTGATAACACTCACTGACATTAAAGAATAATCACAATGTCAACAAATGAAACCAATTACTAAAGAGCTCCGTCAAAGTTTTTTTCTCCCATCAAGACTATTAGCCTAATCCTGTGCTCAATGAAATTTTGTTAATAACTCTTTAACTTTGTACTTTGCACCCATGCATGGACTGAAAAGCTACACAAAACACTGATGAAGAGAAAACACACACACACACACACACACACAAATGCATAATACATCTGCTTTAATGTGTCTGGATTAAAAGTTTGTAATGTACTCTGTGTCCTACTCCTCTGTACTTAAAAAAATCCTATCACACTTTTGGCATGTGGATGTAAATGTGAGGTATGGAGATTCGTTAAAGCCACGGATAGTGTGTGTGTGTGTGTGTGTGTGTGTGTGTGTTCATGTGCGTTCGTGTATGAGTGTAGGATTGGGAGGGGGATCACTACCAACTGACAGGCCCTTCCCTGCTCAGTTTGTTTAAAAGGTTTGTAAAAGCAGCAGCCTTATCTCACCCGCACTGACAAAAGCCTGCCCTCTCCCCCCAAATTAAATTGGACCCATAGCAGTGTGATCAAATCAGCTGGCAGGCGGAAAATTCTGGCCGTCAATCACAGAGGTGTCTGATAAGAGCAGGCAAGGAGTCCCGGCGGGGAAAGCTGTGGGCTCATTCTGCCTCGACACCCAGGTGATAACTCAGAGCAGCAGGCAGCTCCGTCCTACACACCTTGCTCCTAGCATCTCATTGCGACCCCCTGCCCTTTGCTCTTTACTTAGATACAAGCTCAGTCACACACATAAATTGAAAACGGACACTAGCACACACTCACACATAGCATTGCTGTTTTAAATGGCTCAAACAGTAAAGTAACATTTACAGACAGCTTTGCTCTGAAAAAAAAAACACTTAAAACGTGAGACTGTTTTTCTTTATTCCTCTGAAATCTCTGAACACCTTTTCATGTATTTTCCCCCTCTTTTCTCTGTTCGATTTTAACTCCCAGTTACTAATAACTCTTTGTTTGATTTTTAATATCTGTGTTATTATCCTTTGTGGTATATAATCTTTTTAATTCAGAGATTTTCAATTAATCTACTGAAAAGGGAAAACAAAGACCTATTGTTGTGTCATTGTAAGGAGTTGAAAAGGATTTTCTTCTCTTCGTTCATCTCGCCTGTCTTTTCTCCCTTTTTCTTCTTCCCATTTTTCTCTCATCTCTCTTCATTCTTCTCTCTTCATGTCTCAACCCTCCCCTGCTCTGTGGTATCGTCTCAGGCTTTGTGAGTTTTGATAACCCATCCAGTGCTCAAGCCGCTATCCAGGCCATGAACGGCTTTCAAATAGGCATGAAGAGGCTGAAGGTGCAGCTAAAGCGGCCAAAGGATGCCAACCGACCTTATTGACTCGTCTGCTGTCCATACCCAGGTACAGTCGCACACATGCCAGAAACACTATTGCACATTAAAAACCATCTATTTAATCTGGAAAACAGTGATGGATAAAATCAGTCTTTATGGCATACCACCGTTGTTCTGAATGACTAGGTTATATTAATATTAAATTGTTTTTATCCACTTTATAGTTTTACTATTCTTTACTTTTTAGAGCTACTTGAGTTTTTGACCCCTTGGAAAAACAAATAAAAAAATGTAGGGACAGCTTTTTTGAGGAAAGGTTGGAGTATATTAAAACAACCTTCAAACCTTTTATGTAATGCAGATATAAATTACCCTCAAATGATTTAAATAATCTTAATTCTTAGTTATGAGTATGTCAAAGAAAGAAACAAATAAAACAGAAAAATAACTGGGATAGTTTCAAATCAAATCTACTTAACCAGGGTAATATGGGTAACTGCTTTGCAACTGAGAACTGACTTTGTCCTTATTTGCTCATATTGAAAGTAATACCATCCAAAGTCAACTGGTTATTTTTAAGGATGCCAGTTCCACAGAAATGTATTTGTTGTTCTGAGATTTGTCTCATTTAATTCACAAATGTAGGAAGCTCCAGGTCAGACTGATGACATCTCCAAGAATCAGCGGTGTATAAATACACATTTACAGGGTATAGTGTTGGCAACTCATTCCAGGTCTTAAGAAACAAAAAGCAAATGTCAAATAATTCCCTCCTGAAATAGCTTAGCATTTCATTTCTGTAAGGTGCCTTGCAAAATTCATGCTGCACATTGAGTATTAGGGAAATTTTTCGTTTCGTTTTTCTCAGGTAGTTATCATTTCAGGTAACTTTGAGGTTCTGCTCATACGATGAATGTCTGGCCTATCTTCACTACTAAGGAGTATATAAATCATGATTTTCATTGCAACCTGTCAGACAAAAACAATGGCCGATTTCTCAATACATGGTACACATTTTTACATTTACAGAATAAATCCAGACCATACATACAGTATTTCTAACAAATGACATTTCACTTCTCTACCACAGGTACAATATTATGCTTAATTTACACTACAGACATACATTTTAATAAAAACTGAAATGTAAACAATAACACTTTAATGTTTAAAATCCTATGTTTTATCTGTCACTGGTACTATTCTTGGGCCATAGACACTATTTTAAGGACATATTACTGAACATTGGTTATGCATTACAATAGATGAGGTCTACAGCTGTAGACAAACATTAGGGAAGACCTGGGCAGAAGATATACTTACTGCATTCTGCTCATTTTAAAAGTTAAACAAAGTCAATACAAGCCCTGCAGAAAACATTTAAACAATGAGCCTTTTCTCAATTGTTCATATACTGTAATTTCTTATTACATTAATTTATTGTGCATTCCCCATCAAATGCAAAAAAGGAAAATAAGAAAGTGGACATATAGTGTACAGCACACAATAGACATAAATTCCAACCCTTGTTTGAAGATGGTTGCCCAAGAGTATTTTCAAAACTGTACTTTTTCATGTTAAGGATGATGTGTTACTGTGCCCAATGCAATTTTCAGCATAATTTTAGATTTATTTTTATTTAATTGTTCATTCAATTAATGAAAAAAATATGAAGTTAAATTAGAATTGCAGCACATTTCATGTATGAATGTTGGCTAAATCTTAAAGCTAAATAATTTTGTTATAATCAAACATAATTTGCTATTACTTGAAATTTGAGAGCACAAGGTGAATGTCCTGAACATGATTGAAAGTCTTTCTTTGAACATACTTTTAGACATACAATGGAAATAAAGTAATCAGTTCAGACAAAAGGTAAAGGGAAGTATATAACATAATACGGTAACTTGTATAGGAAAGATATGCATTGATTTATATTTTCCCACATCATGAAATCAGTTATTGATGGCTTCCCAACACAAACATTGATCTTTAAAAGCAATTACCTGCTCCTGATTATTTGAGATGCAAGTCTGAGGATGCTTGAAGAAAAAAATCCAATAATGTTTTACAAAGAAATGATAAGGACATTAACCTTGTGCACTAAAATTCCTCTTCTTCAAGTACTGCCACATACATTTTCATAATAATTTTACTGTATTTGTTTGAATAAAGCCAACATTCATCCTTGATATATGATGCATTTCCAATTTAACTGTTGCACCAATGCATTAATTGAAGACTGTATTACCTGTACGCAAACTTTTGCTCCTTTAAAAGCTCATTCACCTCCTTCTTTATTATTTTTTTGTATATGGTAGTCATACTGTGAAGTTTGCTCCGTAGCTACCTTTCTGGGATTAGCAGTTATTTTGATCCCTTAAAAACCTGAAGCTTTCATACGCAACAATGAAAATGCAGCTTGCTTTTAGAAGCACCATCCCTCAGCAGTCTAATTTCATAGTGTCACACTTGATTCAAATAATCATCGCCCATCTGTTACAAACTGCAGCTGCCAATGCAAAAATAATATAGATGCATGCTCTCTAAACCCAACTGGCTGGACAACTTTTCATTACAATAACATACGTCTGGATTCTATTCCTATCTCTATCAATAAAAGCTTGGTAATACCATTTGCTTGTTTTAGATTTGGCGCTTTAAAAGCCACAGGATGGCATTTGCAATACAAATGATAGATGCTCTCTCTATCGGGTTCTTGATAGCATTATATGCCCTGCTAATTGAAGAAGAGAAGCTTTGAAAGCTTTGACACACTGAGAAGAGAAAGGGGGTGGGAGAGTTTGATTTAGCACATTAACAAGGGACAAATGGAATATATCATACAACAGCCCAGAATGACAGGTCATTGAGATGTACTCTGAAAGCAAGTAAAGACATTTCCCCCCCAATAACATTCCATCACTTAATCGGGACGTGTGTAGGCATGCTGGTGTGTTTGTTTTCCACATCCTCTTTTGTCTCTATTCCACTTCCATCTATCTCTTTATTTACTTTCATTTATTCATTTATTCTTTGTTATCACACCATGTCTGTGGTTGAATTCAAGACAATAGAACTAAGCCAATAACAGTCCTATACAAACAATAAAGAAAAATCACACTTTCTCCCCTAAAGCTACTTCTTTGTCAGTTCTAACTTAAGAGACAAAAAAAGAAAAAGAAAAAAAAACATTATGGATTTCACAGTAGCCTTTACAGTATAAACAACCAATAATAAAGAAAATGTTCTTCTATGCATTTACATTTCTAAATCCCCACATTGTGGCAGACAAGTGCTTGTGCAACAAAACAAAATGTGCAAAGTTCAACTGTTTAATTTTCTCAATTCTTTCTAAACTACATTTTTACTGTGACAAACTTTGAGAAAACTTGAATGATGATTTTCTTTGTGTTTCTTATAGGTAAAACTTCAATATGTAGATAAGTTCACAGGCTCTTTTTTTGTCTTTAACACTGACAATGTTACTTTGAAGTTGAATTAAAAACACGATCAGACAGCATTCTCTTCTTCTGGTCTCAGGAGTCCTGCTACTCTAAAATTGCATTCTGTGTCTGAAAGATAAACTTAATGAAAAAAAAAAGCTAAAGCACTCACTGCATGGCCACCCTCATAGCAAACAATGCAAGGCAAATCCAATTACTTCAGACAGGACAAGTTTCTGAAATATGCATTTCTGCTATAAGGGTTATCTTTGTGAATATGAAAACATCAATTCAACCTTTTAACCTGCAGACGTTGTCAGCCTAAGAATATTTCACCACAACACTTAGACACAAAAAGGCGTTTTTTCTGTGTTTAATATTATTTGTTCTGTACTTGTTTTACTGTCTTTTTTCAGTTTTATGGTAATAACCATAATAACCTCAGTTGATTTGTCTGGCACAATAAGTGAGTATGAAGCACAAAAATGGAGAGGGTGCTTTGAATTCTGACTCAAGGAAAAGAAAATCCCACTCTTTCTTCTTTTGTTTTTTTGTTTTTTTTGCACCCCCTCCAACCTGGCAACCTGACATGGCCAATCACAGTGTGGGGTGGCCTTTCTTCGCAATAGCCACACACCCCCCTTCCCCCCAACACCTGTCATGGGGCCAAGTTCCCACAGCCGTAAGTTAAACCCATGGTGTCATTTTCTTTTGGATGACGTCATGTGGTGGGACTGTGACTGCGTTGCATGACGTGGCATTGATTGATATCTCTAAACTCTATCTCTTCATATTCTGCCCTCCTTTTATATATATACTGTACATTGTTATATTGGCAGTTTGTGGAGTGCAGTTATCAGTGCCGTTCTTGGCTGGTACCTGTAAATGACATGCTGACTGGTTGGTTGATTATAGCTGGAAGTGGCCTTTAACCCTTTGTGCCATTGTACCGTGTGCCCTTGTGATGTTTTACTTTTTCTTGTGAGGTTCATGCGTATGGATGTACTATATTCTCTATTTCTCTATTTCTTCACATTTACATCCAATGTTCCTCTTCCACCCAACTATTATTTTGTTTTCCAATTAAACGCTTTGCAAAAAGGACCTTTTTCTCCATCCGATCCACATATGTTTAGTTGAGAGATCACCAAAGTGACCCTATGTTTGTGTAGCCAATTAAATTTCTGACGTTCAAATAGAATGCACAGGCAAATGTTGACACTGCACTTCTCTGTGGATTCCATCTACACAGGGAGTACTTTGCAAGATCGTGTTGTTTGCCTAACATGACAATCACCAATTACATTGGAAGAGCTGGAGGCAGTGCCATAGACCCACGTGCCCAAAATCTTTCCACCAGACCCACTGATCTGAAGGCATGGTGTTTCTTGTGTTATTTAGTAGAAGTATGCCCTCTGATAAGTTAGACTTTGTTATTTAAAAATTTAATAATTGTTGCTGAACTTGTTATTAAAATAAAGTCAGCAAACAGATTCAGTGAAAAAGGTTCTTTATTTGCAAGTGAAACTGTTAATATCTTCCACGCCCACCATTGAGAGGAGTTAGTAGGTTTCAGTCAATCAAAGGACCTGCAGGTGACTTGCCCTCCTGTCATTCATTCAGTGAACTCTGAGGAAAGTGGAGGATGGGGCAGGTGGTCCAACCAAACAGCGAGATAAGTTTTCTGGCCTCACCTTTACCTCTCAACTACCTGGCGTTTGATGCATGAATTATACATTCACAGAAAAATATGCATATGCATTTTCTTACAAAAACTGTTATTAAGGAAGAATGTATGGTGAGACTGTGTGCACCTCACACATCTTTCTTCCTTCAGGTCATATGTAAATGTATTTTTTTGGGGGCAACATTTAATATGGAAGAAAATCACACTAAGTTTAGTAGAGGATTACTACACTTTGACCTACCAAATAATTTGTGGACCACAGACATAGGCATGTGGCCAGAAAGAGGGTTTCCAGACATTTATATGCATCAGTCACTTTCTGTGCAAACTTCTGTGCCTCTGTTATTGTTACTTTAGGGCTTTTATGCTTTGTTTATGCATGTAAATAGCTACATCAGTGTCAAACGCTGTCAAACATCACTGCCCACATACTACCCATGTGTGCTTCACATCGGCACGGTTGTTAGGCAGTACATCCTCTAGAGGGCAGTGCAGAGTTCAAATGTCAGTTTTGCCAGTGATATATAATAGTAAACATGGCAACGGTGGAGGAGATCGTGATAAGACAAGGCATGAATTACTTAACTATATTCATGTCTGATGACATCAGGTGTGGTTCCCTAATAAGATAAAAACAATCATTGAGAGAAGAGAAACTTAAGCCGTTAAACCCTTTAAATAAGTGAGTGGTGATTTATTTGTAAACTTGTGTATCATTTGCCCCATCATGTGAGAGTGTGGAGGACCAGTTTCCTCAAACAGTTCATTTTCCTATAGCTTTGTTTGGCTCAGCAGCTGGTATGAGCTGGAATTGCATTAGACTACACCTTTGTATGCGTTTCCAGTTATCTGCTACTGATACGATCACATGAAGCAATAGAAAATTAACTGGAACCGTATGCCACCCTCTGACGTGGGGCTACAGTTATGCACTGGGCCCAGAAGCAGCATAAAAACAATCTATAAACTGAGTTTAAATTTGACGTTCACAACGACCACATTTGGACGACAATTTGACCTTATACAGAAGCCAAGTGGACGTCAATACTTAACGTTTGGTAGACGTAAAAAAAAAAAGTCTGTCGTCACATTCTGCACCGTCGAGAACCTAAAGTGGACGTGCAAAAACGACNCGTCATTTGGAAGTCTCTACGCAGTGGACAGTCTTCTGCCCCCTGGTATTGGGTATATCGGATTGTGTGCAATAGAGTTCTCAGCAACGTTTTTACTATAAAGTGCTGCAAAAGGTTGTAGTGGCAAAAGGTTTCAGAAACTGTATGTATCAAATATGATACATATGGTGTTATAGTGTTTAGTATGAATGGCTTCATAAATCTTCATAAAAAACAAAAAAAACGCATATGTACATTTCTGCTTGTGTTTGTAAGCAAATTTTATGCATCTGGTGCCAGAAGTCTTTAATAGCGCTATCTACAGTTGCAATGTATGGCACATATAGGGTGCAGGGATTTATTTTTTTTCAAAAGAAAAAGTCTTATTATTTGACAAAGTTGGTGAGCAAAACAAGTCTTGATGCTTTCAAGTAAGCTTCTTGCTTGGGTGAAAAAAGAAAATAGATCAATTTTAAAGCCACTGCATCTTTCTTTTCTTGTTTCTTTTCTGGTGTATGCGTAGGGAGGATTGCTACTGATGTACAAAAGAATACATCTTTAATTGGGACTTTTAGTGCTATATGTCACTAATGGCTGGGCTCGCTTTGTTACACATAAGAAATAAGTTTGAATCTCAGCTCCCCTGTCTGAAAAGCAGATCTATTATAAAATGGTAACAAGCTCATTTACAGGAATGGAAAGTAGAACAAAGAGCGCCTGGGCGAGGGTTCCCGTCACAAAGTCAGACCCTTTCATGTTCACTCCCAGAGAGTGATTTGCTGTGATTTCGTAGCCTTTCTTCACCCACATCGTAACTCGCAACATATTAGGGCTGATAGGCTGTAAACAGCATCCTTTATATCGAAAGCTCGATGGCACAGAAACATTCACAATATCAAGTTAAAAACAGGGAAAAATCTAGGTTGGTTTTTCATGGCTTCCTAATTAGAAGCCATTTGTCGATACATGTGCATTTCTTTCTAGCCATCAGATTTCTGTCATTCTAATTATCACATAATTTTAACTTTCATACAATCCTTCTTCCTTTATGTGTCCCTTTTGTTATTATGTAGCTTGTTCGTAATGAATTTAACAAAATAAATAAATAAATGACAGCAACATCTTAGAAAATGTTTTCCTGTTCTGTTAATGCTAAAAGATGCAGTCAGTTTAAATTAGGACTTCCTTGGATTAGTGCTGTCACAGTGTAGATGTCTGTTCCATATGGTTTAAACACAAATCTCCCACCCAACCTCTAGCCCACTTATTTCTGGTCGTGATTGACACACTCCGTTTTTTTTTCCCTCCTCTCCTCTCCGTCTGTTTCTCATGCTGTTGGCTGTGCCTGTCAGTCTGTGTGATAACCAGGAGCCAGCAACCCTGAGCATGTTTGCCACAGCCTCACTGAATCTACTCACCTTATTCTCCCATGTCTTCTCTCCTCTCTCTGTGTCTCAGGATGAAGGGCCACAACACCTTATTTCCACAAGTGCAGTAAAAGTACAAAGACTTCTTGGTCTGCTACATATCATGAAGGAAGGGTGGTCCCTTGATCCTCCTGGAAAGCCGCAGAAAGATTGGGTGACTGAAAGATGGATCCCAGAGTTGTTATTTTAATTTATTTTCTTTCAGTTTTTCTTTCTTCGCAAATGCCTCTTTTTTCCCTGTTTTGCTTTGGCGTCTGTGGAAGAAGATTTTTTGCAGAGACCAACTTTTTGCTGCTGTTTTTTAGACATGATGGAAAAAAAACCTTTATAGACTCATTATGCTCAAAGCATGCATACTGACACAGGATATAGATAAACACACATGGAAACAGAAAATAGACCAAACATCCACGTTTAAAGAAACTACACTAAGAAAAACTGAAAAAAAGACCAAAAAAAACAAAAAAAAAAAAAACTTTCTTTGTACATGTATAAATACGTGCAAATGCCAACACAAGTACTAAAGCAAACTCATGCGTGTGTGCACACACACACGTACACACAAACACACACACCAGCCTGCTGCCATTTTGGTTTTTGTGCCTACACAGGTGTTGTGCTCTGTGACAGGGCAAGCTCTGGATCGAAGAAGGAAACAAGAAGAAGAGGAGCGACGTGGAGAATCCAGGATAATTTACATGCATCATTCCTTAGGAAATAGGGACCAAAGGACTAAACGCTTTTTAAAAGATTATAAATATATAAATATATAAATATATATTTAAAAAAAAACTCATACCTTGTAGCTGCAAGTATTACAATTTACTCATAGTAAAAAAAAAACATTAAATCAATATCCAGTGGCCTACTGTAAGTAATAATAAAAGACAATGGAAATAATGTATTGAAAAAAAAGACATGGAATCGTAGAATAGGGACTGATCTTTTGCTCTGGACGCTGATTTAGCACCAGGTTGTAGAATAGTGAAGTAGACTAGGAAAAAAAAAAGATGTAGATTTGCTAACTTTTGCTGTTGTTTAAAAAAATACTTGAAGTTGTGATGAAAAGGGGATAAACGAGGGGACAAAGGAACGCATTCATCCTCCCCTGTGTGCAACAAGTCTCTTTCTCTTGGATGTTAAAGGTACCAGCCACTGGATAGCTCACTCATCATGATGTATAAGTCACCGCACTCTGTGACAGCTACGGACAGACTGTTCTGGAAGACAGAAAAAAGGATTACCAGAGAAAAAAAAATGACTGAACTTAACGATGTCTGTGCTGGACAAAGTGCGGATGTTTAAGGATTCTCACAAGCCTTTGTGTTCAAGCGACAATCCACTGTAAAGACCAAGTAAAATGGACATGGGGTGTCTTCTGTTATTTTTTATTTCTTCTTTACTTTACCTTTTCTATTGCATCATCAAGTGTGAATTGTGAAGCATCAAGTTAAAAGAAAGCTGGATGACCATGAGGAGGACAGCAAAGGGAGACAGGAGGAGCAGACAGGAGCTATTGAAACTGCCAGATGAAGAAACACGGTTTAGTAATGAATTGGCCATTGTGGTTTTCCGAAAAAAAAGAAAAAAGAAAAAGTATGTTGATTGTAACTTACCAGCATGTCTGTGAGCGACATGCCAAGGTTGTGTGTCCATTCTCGAGATGCTGCAGAACTCTTGAAGAATTTCATCTCATCTCTTAGCAGATCAAAAGGAACATCTCTTTGAAGACTAATTCAATTTACTGCATTGATGGCAAAGGAGTACAGGCTTTTAGAGCTCATTTAGCTCTGCCAAATATAATATATACAAATTCCACTGTAAACATGTTTACTGACCTGCTTTCTTTATTTATCACACATAAAGCTTAAGGGAAAACAAAGGTTATTGCTTAAACAAGGCTGAATCTACATTAGCTTGCCTGTGGCTTCTCTGACACTGACAGCGCAAAGCACTCCTGTGCTGTCATTGTCTTGATTTAGAGTCCCATAGCCTTTATTTTGACTCTTTTAGAGCTGTGGAAGCAGGCTCCTCTCTGAAACCAGATCAATATGTTTGGAGTGGGTCTAGAGGGAGGACCAATGCTGTTTCAGTCACTATGAGCACTTCCCAATTTTCTCTGTCGAACACCAGCTCACATCCGTGCACCAGCCCTCTGAGCACTGACAGCTGGCATTAAGAGGTAGGGCAAGGCAAGAAGGAGGGAGAGGAAAGAAAGGAAGTCAACAACTTATCACACTGAGATCCTGCTAACTGATTCTTCTAAGATGCTGCAGAATAATTTATCAGATAAAATTAGAAGCTGTAATCAAGCCCCTGGTGACAAACATTATAGATCTGAGCTATATGCTTGCAAAGAACCAGATTTAAGGATTAATTAGGACCAAGCTTGAGTACTTTAGGCACAAGTCCAACCAGCTTATATTTACTACCAAGACTCTCACCTTTCTTCTTGTTAACTCCTTTTTTCGCTGAAATTCAGATATAGTCCAGACTTGTTTCAAATCACAGAAGAAAGGGTTGATCATGTGTGCCAAATTCTTGTTTTCAATGCACTGCCCTGGTCATTAACAAAAGCTGAAGATCTTGATTTCAGTTGATGATATCAGCAGGCTTTGTCCTGCCTCTCTTCCCACTGTCCTAACAGCAGCCATGCCTTTTCCAACCATGACAAAATTGTTCATTGTCTCTCCCCCTGGAACAGCATTTTCAAACCTGGCTAATGCCTGTGCTCACTACCCTTCAATTATCTCCTGCACCATATTAGACATGCTATTTCACCTTTCCCTGTAATCACACTCTAATCATCGGCCTCTATACATTAGCAGCAACCAAGTGAAAAATCACTGGGATAATCACTTGGACCAAATGACGGGAGAGACGGTCCCCTGCATGCACATGGATGACAGAAGGAAGATTAGGGAGAATTATGTTTGTGCCTACTCCCTGGCAAGGCTGCTGACAGCTGACCTGGCACCAATAATACAGACAAATGTACCCAAAGAGGCAATGGAAGATGTGCAACAAAACCTTCTATATTATAACAAGGTGATAATATTGCAAAGCAGATTGACCGAAAACTAAAAGAGAACAGACGGTGTCAATGTTGTAAATTTATTTAGTTTTTTCTTCTTCACCACAAAGGTTGCAAAAATAGTTCTTTAAAGCTAAGTGGAAACTAACAATTTTGCTGCAAAATGCGCAATCCCGTAGAAGCAGGTGCTTTGAAGCCTGTGTTATTGTGAATCTTTTCTCAGAAACAAAATTGCATCTCAGCAGTCGACTACAGAGGTCACCCTATTTTACACAATTATCTGCTCAGACTTCCGTTCCTTGTTTGTATCCCTGATAGGAAACCTGCAAAGCACAGTTTTGTTCAACACTAGCATACTATTTAGAAGCACAGCTCTTCAGATTCAAAATTACGTTCATCCAATGACAGTTTTTCTTTTGTTTTTTTAAAAATGTTTTTACGAACACGCAAGTTCAAACCCAGCCCTCTTTCTTCAATCTTTGATTAAAATAAAAGTAGAAATACAGGACATTTGCAAGGATCAAGTCAAAACAGTGTTCTTCACAGCATTTTGTGTTCATTATCTGAGTGAAGCTGAACTGATCAATGGGAAAACTAATGCCCCATGAGCAATCAGATGTGCTGCACTTGTCTAGGCAATTTCTACAATACATGCTATAACATGAATCTTGCATGCATGCTCCACTGAACTTCTCTGTCTTATATGATATCCTGTACAAGTTCCCAGTACTAATAGCAGGTTGAGTCCCCTGTGAGCCAAAACCCAGCCTCGCCTAGTATCCCGCTGCCTGACTTGGCTAATAGTGCAGCATTCATGCAGCATATCTGTTATGCCAGGGCTAAATTAGGCAATGTTAAATCAGCACTTCAACATGTTGGACAAGGGTGCTCCTATTACCTTTACACCCTAGGGAAGATGTTGCTGAGGTTATGGGCATTCAAATAAGAGAGAGCAGTTTAACNTCCATTTATTTCATAAGAGCCTCTGCTTACTTTGCCCTTCCCATCAATTGAGTCTGGGTTTTAGTTCATAGCATGTTTCACCTCTAGCTCTAAGAAAGTTCTACCTGGCAGGGATTCACCAAGTTGTTGCCAAAGTATGATTTGATATTTGCCCTTAAAGTAATTATAAGGAAATGTAACTTAATACTTTAGGCAGATGGAATAAGTGCAAATCTAATTCATTGTGAGAGGACATGTTGAATTTTTTAATAAGCTTCAAAAGATAAACACTCATTTCTGAAGTCATATAGTGTCGCTTTTGTAGAGCCTGTCAGGGTCTGAAGGGTATATTTAAATCTGAACAACATTTTTTTTCCAAAAAAGAAAAAAGTTACAAATGTACTCTTAGGCTAGCGGTTCCTGCATCACTCAGACA
The DNA here is from genome assembly GCA_029874935.1 of Atherina boyeri. Taxonomy (NCBI): domain Eukaryota; kingdom Metazoa; phylum Chordata; class Actinopteri; order Atheriniformes; family Atherinidae; genus Atherina; species Atherina boyeri. Next base: position 18,088 of record JAPMNP010636685.1, read on the forward strand.
TTGGAAGGGATGTACATTTATTATACCTTTATCGGTAGACTGTACTCCGCCACTCACCAGGCTCGTCATCCAGAATGGCGTGTATCCTCAGAGGGTTGCGGTCGATGGCAGGATGGACTAGAGGACTCTTAAAGCATGAATCTCCAACCCCCTGGGTGCATAACACTCACCCTGAAATAGCAGTGATTGTCAAGGAAAGGAAGTGAAATGTAATTGACTGAAAGTGGAGAGATAATTAAAGGAACCTGTTGGACAGGAGGGAAGAAATTAATGCCTCTCATTTAATAGCTGCTTTGGGAGAGAGCTTTTCTGTCATCTCATTTTGGTGCAGAAAAGATTTTGCTGTGGAAATGGGATTTGGTATAGAAAAAGGTGGAGATGGTGATATTGGAAATGGGCACTGGGTGGTGGGGGTGCTGTGTGCTAAACTGAAACTCCACAAAATCACTCCCAATACTCAGGGCATCAGGCATTATGATGTCATGATTAGTGGAGAGGTTCAGAGCCTTGCCTTACCCCTGATCCTGACGGAGGTTGAGTTGATAAATATGAGGGCAGTAGGAGCTGTGCAATCACATCCCATTATGGGAAATGCTGAATCAGCAGAGGACCTGATAAACCACCTAAATCATGCTATGGACTGAGAAAAAACTGTCATCCAATTCCAAGAGTAACAAAGAAACAAACGAGGCCATCATTGCAGCCAACAGCACACAGTGAACTTATTTTAAGTGTGCGCCTAGGTTTAATGACATGACTAAGAAACAAAGGCGAATACTTTTTTTTTAAAGAAAATCCTTAATGTAAATAACATTTTGAATACAAAAACAGGGCGAGGTTGAATAGCAACTTGTGTTGAGAAGCCTAACTCTGTGGGACAATGATGTCACTATAAAATGTATCCACAGCAGTGCAGGGATTTAGGAGAGTTTTAGTCCTTTTAAGCCCCTTAGGTTTGGGCTGTGAACATGCATCCTACAACCCTAAGCGTTGGACCAAGGCTTAGGGAGTATCTGACTTAGTGTCAAACCTAAGCCACGGTCCCGAAGTGATCCGTTAATTAAGATTCTGCGTACACCAACGTGTCATGATTTTTCTGACAGAAGAAAGATAGCTCGCACAGTAATTGGATGAGTCCAATTGCAGCTGATGAACAGATATGACAGAAAGAGTACAGTTCTTCTGTCTGCATGCTTTCTTCTTGACAATGTTATAAAAAAAAAAGATAGAATGAAAGCATCAGCTACTACCAGACTTTTTTTTTTCCAATTCTTTGCAAGTGAAAGTTTAGGCTTTACAGCATTTAAAGAGGCTAGTTTTACAAGTTTAAACTCCAGGTAACAATTTGTTTATCGTGTATATAAACCATTTTGGAATCAAGCATTTAATACACAAGGGTGACACTACACGGACATGGTTAAGCTGAGATTGGAGGAAGGGGACAAACAAGAAAACAAGTATTGTAGATCCCAATAGAATCCCCTGCTTGCTTGACCCAATCTACCACTGCTCTCCTGACCACACAGCTGCATTATACCTGTACATACAATATAGCTTATTTTTCAATTCTGTTTATCATTCTTTATAGGCCGTACAATAGATCATGTTGAAACGTTTAAAAAGAAATACAAAGTAAAAGAATAGTTAATATATTTCAGTGAAACTAAGAAAAGGAACCTATGAAATAATGTATGAAAAACAGAAGATAAAATGATTTTATTTCTTGTATAGCGAAGCACTAATGTTCAAAAGTGGGATTTTATACTCATGTTGGTAAATGATTCTTTATTTTCTCTTTGTTATGTTATTACTGGCTGAAGCTGGGGTAGACCCATTGTCATGAGGTTTATTGGACTATGCTTTGATCATTTTTCTTTTCTTTTTTTTCTGGGCTGTACAATCCCCGTGTGAAATCCCCTGTGGATGGGCAAGTTCAAAGAGATTTTGCTCACTGAAAGCTGTTAAATCAATACAAGAATTAGAAAACTGCACTGTAAAAGGATGATTGATGGTATTGGTCTGTGGATTCAGAAAAAAAATGAAATAAATAAAATGAGTCCACTGCATAACTGGGTTCAAATAAATCTGCATTGTTTAACAGGAATAATATTTGATGCATTTTATCATATTGAAGGGAGAAATATGATTGACAAGAAAACAAACAAAAAGAAAAGATGAAAAATATTAAACTCTGTCATCACATTGGTTTTGGGACCTATATTGTCATCTTATTGTGTTTCACTATGGTTGGTTCCTGTAATTCTCTCTCTACATCTGTTTCTTTTTCTGCTTCTTTTTTTGGAGGGTTATTTGTGTTCACTGACATTTCTCTGAATTTAATGTTCTGTTCCTCCTGATGAGACGTCTCTACTGCAGTTTCTAACCTAATGTGACTCCATCCACTGAAGACACTGTGCCAACAGTAGATCATGCCACATTATTTACTCCAGTCAAGTTGGTTTGTTAAAGTAAGGAGGGAATTCTGCCTTAAACCCAGCCTGTTCTTTTTTACAGCACTACCTGTGAATAGTGGTCAGACACTATATTCTGGGGATGCCAAATGCTCTTTAAAACAAACACTTTGCCAGAGTCCTTTTTGCCTCAAGCCCATTCTGACACAAATATGGATGTGGTCATGCACCTGCATTTTCCATTGGTTACAAGGACCAAAATGTAAACAAACTCAGCTAACTGAGCAGTTTGCTTCAATCAAACATTCAATGAGAGCCTTTAAAGTGTTCACATTTAGGCATAGGTAATTTTGCACCATGGATTTTTCCTGTCATGAATTATCACATTCCCAGCTTCACTATCTAATTTCATTGTCTTAATTTGTTGTCATTTCAAATTAATTGATCAAAATATATTTAGGTATTTTAATTCACAATGAAAAAAGTAATCATGTATTTTATCATTTGGCTTATAGAAATTGAGTCACTGTTTTCTGTCTTCTTGTTTGAAACAAAGATGTAATTTGAATTAGCGTTGGCTCGGGTCTGTTTCCCTGATTCGGGATGATATCTCCCATAGTGCTCCTGAACTCTGTAGTTCTCTAGTTCATTATATTCTGCTTAGACTAAAATAAAGCACAGTCCTGTAGAAGAGTGAGCCTGCTTTGTCTTTTTTTATTTATTCACATATCTTGATTAAATTATGTCTAAAAGTATGGATCTTTCATGGCGTGCGCTAAGTGGGAAGTAGTTGCCATCCTAATGTCACTTGAATTGTTGAGAGAATGCATTTAGGACATGTCATTGTATTAATTGAGCTAACAGTGCTAACCATATCCGAATACCAAATTAGATAAGGAGGTTAGTAGAAAATCGTTTAAAAAGGGCGAATAATGCATAATAAATGGAAAGGAGATTGAAAGAGGGAGGGGAATAAATTGTGAATTGATTAAAGGGAAATGGATATTCAGGTCTTGTCTTGTGGAGGTGTTACAGTAGAAACAATATCAGGTCCAACTGGTTTCGCTGGACATTGTCTGCGAAAAGGGAGCAGGAAGTTAAACGATTAACCAGAGGTTTTCCTTGTGCTCTGTTACTAACAAAGACTGTGTTCAGTCAGGTTAGTTCACACCAAAGCTTATGGCCTGTGTCTTTTTCATGGCCCATCGTTTTATTCTCTTTCAAAAACGAGTAAGCCAGTAGTCATCAGATGCCTCAAAACATTCTACAGTCAGAAGAAAAAAACTACAAATTGTTATACACCTTAGTTGAAACAACACTACCCATGGACAATGGTTGAGATAATTAAACTTCTTCCTTTACAGATCAACATGGTTCAACTACTGTATCTCCAGGAGCCACAATTGTCCATTACAGCGGGAGGAAAAATCAAAACACTGTGGCACCAATTGTTTCCAGAATAGAGTATGACACCCGAGGAAACATCAATGACTACACTATCCCAAGACACGGACCATCATTTCTTGTTTATGGGTCTCTCTGGTCCGACTGTGTAGCAGTACTGGTGTGGAAACAGATTTATGGTTGCTAAATTTGCAGGTGATAAAAAGGCAAAGAGTGGCCAGTTGGGGTACTAACTCTCGGCTACTCACATGCTGACTCCCGTGCAGAGTCCCCATGGACAGTCTCTCATTGTACGGCAGACACTCCATGATTCCACATGACAAACTAGACTATTCCTCGAGTGAGTCCTGCTGAATTATTTTGGTCCCTTCGATTGCATCTCCTACCCCTGAGATTTCCCTCTACTGTTGCCTTTGAGCCATAAGCCTCAACAGCCACCGTTGTCGATACTCAATCTGTTCTGTAACCCCTAAAGCTGATGAAATGTGCTAACAGGGGTTTGTTTGTTTGTCTCATAGAGGGGGGGAGGGAATGGAACAACAAGACTCTTTTGACAGTTCCATTTTTCCAATGTTTTGGAGTAAGGGATAATCATGAAGTATGGATTGGATAGGGGGAAAGTTATTACATGTTGTTGTCTTTATCCCTGTTTGAGTCGTGTTAATGAAAAAAGAAAGGTTAGATAGTGTTACACGCGCTTCTGAGCAGTTGCCAGATTTATCCCCATTTCTGGCACTCGTTTTTAGTGTTGGAGTATAAAAACAATGTTGTTCACTCTTCTTTTAACTATTTAAACTTATAAAATCTTGTATGTAAATTTGACAAACAGAAACCTTGCCTTTGTCTGGCTGTATCTCATGTATTTAATTTACTGGCAATGCAAAGTGATTAGTGGTGGTCTTAAGGCTCATATAAGGTGTCTGACTACACAGATACCAACTGCAAAGTCCTCCTTTAACACCTATGAAAGAAGTGTCTTCAGGAATTTTGTATCATCATTCACATTAAAAACGTATTCATGTGATAGGCTGTGTGTGATTTGGCAAATGAAAGCGCTATGTACTGTTATGGATCTTAAACTATACTTTGTCTCATCAACCAAAGCACGGCTCCTTAATAAAAACAAAGCTTCACATTTCGAACCCTACAGTTTCAAGTTTGTGGTAAATGTCAAATACTTTTTAAAACCAAAACTTAAATTAATTCTGGCGGCTTAAAGAAAAACCCATAAATGTGCATAATTACCAATACATTATATTTAGTATTTTTTTCTCAAATGGAACAGGTCATTAAAAATACCAGTTTAATGGGTTTATGATGAAGTGAAACAATTTTATCATGTCTTCCAAATTGTTTTGCAGCTGACTGTAATATGAAATTGACAGAAATGCACTTCAGACCATTACTTCTACGTGTTTCTAAATTCATGTCATGTGCCTCATTATACCAAGGAATGGCTTGTCTGTAGGTAATTGTGAATAATGGCCTTTCAACTTCTTAACTATGTCCTGCACAAATATTTACCATATTGACTTATCTCTTGTCACTTACCATGCATTTAGCATTTGACTTTTATCGTCCATTAATCTATCAATGCATCCATTAGGGGACACTCAAGCATTCAGGAGCCTTTGCACACTTCAACGGGCCTATTAGCATGTCTTTTAATGGGGAACATGTTACAAACACTAAGACTAAGTTATGACACTCAGAAACCTAAATGTGCTATCAACATTTTTCAAATTATATTTATGCATTTTTGCTTCCTCTTCTCAGTTTCCTTTTAAAATGACGATGGAAAAAGTTTGTGTATTCACAAGACACTGAATAGTAATTGAATTGCTGTGAGGTTGGCAAATTTCAGTTTTATCCCTCTTAACATGCAGATTCTTAAATAACAAAAGATTATAACTAAATGAAAGTGTGAAGACGACCTGGGTAAGCAAAGCTGCACAATCCCTTTGATCCTATTATGTATTACAAAAGCTTAATCAATATCTAATCAAGGGGAATACAACATGCCGTGTCTTACAGAGCTCTTTGTTGTCAGAGGTGAGGTTGCCATGGTGACAGGACAGGTGTGGAGAGCTTAGGCTGCAGCCGTATTGATGGAAATTAAGAAGCATTGATGAGACTTGAAGATGCTGGGATTGAAAGGGGAGATAATTAAAGTAAGGCATGCAGTAGGAGACGTGGGGGCAGGGGATCACGGAGATTTAGGCTGGGGGTGATGCAGACAAGTGGAACCTGGATATGTTGTTATCTGTTTACACCATTTAATTCCACAGCAGCAAGAAGGGTATCTGTTGAAATTTTGACTCCCCAAACACATCTGAATAAGTTTGGAAAATACATTTCTTCTAATCCATTTTTAGAATTGCATATTATTGTCAAAGGTTTGCATTGATGGCTCAGTAGAGACTAAAATGTGGGTGTTGAACATATCAGTCGTAATTTGCAATGATTATTACAGGTATGAGAAAATGATTATCAGAAGCAAAGCATTGTGAATTGGCATCCTTTATTAATTTCTTTCACAGTTTAGAGTCAGAATGTCACTACTAAATATCAGTTATGGCTCTGTCTTTCTTGCCTGAGCTTGTCACTACAAAAGTGAGACACTCCCAAGCTGCATGTTTGATTTAGTTCATCATCTTACTAGTTAGTCCACAAACAACTGGTTCTGCATTGCTTCAATCTCTTTCATAACTCAGATGATCTTTTCTGCTTTAGTCCATGGCTTGTCCCAATGAACCCTCATTTGCACCATTTACATCATTGTATAAATGTAAAGTTGATGTAGTCAATTCAAGTTCAGTTGAGATTTGTATCTGACAGCTTAGTAAGTGCAGAAATGAAAAGGAAAATACATCCTATCTCAGTTCTAAGGTTTTCCTTAGCAGGACATACTTTTAAAATAATGTGTTACATGGCAGGTCTTACAAGTAAATATTATCTTGGGGCCCCAAAATGATGTGAAAAACAAAAACTGATGGGAAGGTATACCAGCTCGGACTCCCTGCAGCCCTTAAATCAGGGCTTGTTAATTCAGTCCTATGATGGCAGCAGTCCTGCAGGTTTTCAATGTTTCATTGCTACAACTCACCTGCCTCTAATTAAATGTATCCAACAGCCTATGAGGTTCTGCACAGTGACTCATTAATAGTCAGGTGTGTTGGAACAGGACTGCGCCCCCATAGGAACAAATTGAGAATCTCTGACTTAGATGGTAAATGGACTGTAGGGGAAGTCCGGGTCGTTTGACTCGGGGGGGCGTTTTTAATCATTCCCATTTCCTCATAAACCCTACAACATTGCCACTTTTAATTGCATCAGCACATACAACATGCCAGACCTGTCACACCTGGGCAAAATCACCTTCGTACGTCATGGCAGGCCGAACTTAGTGCAATTACCACATGCACTAAGTGGAAAAAAAATTCTAGTTGATTTTTCAGATTGTTTGCTGTATTGATTTGATTTCATGTCATTTTCACCACTAAATGATAGATTAGTTAGTGTTCTATCATATCCTGCAGTGTACCAGACCA
>JAPMNP010636721.1:0-10750 GCA_029874935.1 Atherina boyeri
CTGATTTTAACTGATTAATAATCCAAAATGCAAATCACAAAAACAAATTAAGTCATGAAAATTCATTTAGATTTAGCTTGAAGATGCAGCCACCTTAATTATTAAAAAGAATCTGTATTGGTATCGGCGATACTGGCACCTGGTTTTACTTGGTATCGGATCGATACCAAATCTAGCGGTATCGCACACCTCTAATTTACAACACCTTTGTGAAAATAACATTTTGAACAAAACTAATCGAACATTGAGGGAGTAATTTATTTCAAGAATTTGATCATTATCTATATGTTGGAACAAAATGTATGCAGGTTGAGGAGTGACTAATTATGTGTAATGAAATTATGTTATTAAATTACAAAATTAATGTAATTGTATGTGAGATTCAACACGTTTTTTCTGTTGTATGACTTTGTGGATTTTCTTTGAATTTCCATGAATTTAATTCCACTTCCTGTCATTCCAACTCCAATTCAAATTCAACTTCCTGTGGGGCGGAGTCAATTCAATTCAAATTCTAACTCATAAATTGAATGACGGCCAATTCTGAAATTCTGAATTGTGCACAAGCCTGCATCTTATGCTGCTACTTGTAAAACTGACTTTCAATGTTGCTTTTATTGTTTATGCACTTGATTTATTAGTTTCAGTGTAAGTCTTGATTTCAAATAGCAGTACTTCAATTTATTCCTAGTTTTTACAATAAATGTTTTTCTTCTCACTAGTTTGCTGTTGAAAGTGTTCTGAAAAGTAGTGAGTTTGACATGCAGAAAGTGGCCGTTTCTGGGGGCTCCCATGGAGGTTTCCTTGCCTGTCATCTGATTGGTCAGTACCCAGGCTTTTACAAGGCCTGTGTGGCCCGCAACCCTGTCATCAATTTGGCTTCTATGATCGGCAGCACAGACATTCCAGACTGGTATGTCATGTCTTGCACACTCCCACAATTTTGTCCACATTTGTTTGTTTATTTATTATATGAGAGTTGTGCAAAATAATTCAAATTTTTATCTTTTTCTACCAACAAATGAGATTGATTTATTTTAATACTAACCACAAATTCTAATATATGTTTTGTTTATCCTCAGTTGTTTGAATTGTCTGTATAAACTATTATTTTTTTTTCACATATTCCTAACAAGCAGCCCTTGATAAGCTGATGATATTTGTTTATTTTTCATTGTGAGCTGCTGCTACTATAAAAGTGTTCATTTGCATAACTCAGTAATGTTGGTGTTTCCAAGGAAATGACAACGAATTACATTACTGTCAACTATTTGTCACGTCTAGAGAGACAGAGAGAAGCTGCTGGGCAAGATGGCACAAAATAAGAGACACATTTCCCAACTTACAGATTTTGGCAGTTTACTTTGTGTAAAACAAAATACATGGATTTATTGAATTCATTAAATGTATTTCCCACCAGGAAGAAAGCGTCATAAAGGCTGTCTCTTTCTCACCAGAAATGTGTTTTTTTCCAGAAATTAGAGTACTATAAACCTCAGGCAGTCATGTAGTTGTCATTTCCTCCTTGCTGATGATAAACTGTGACTTTTACAGGTGTATGGTTGAAGCTGGCTATGACTACAGCCCAGACTGTCTACCTGACCCTGCTGTTTGGGAACAGATGTTAAACAAGTCCCCCATTAAACATTTGAAGCAGGTAAATATGCGTAAATCTCTTGGTTGTGTGCGTGTAACTTCATCGTGGTTGTTACACAATGTTGTAATTCAAGGCAATCTCCCAATTATTAGGTACAGACACCAGTGCTGCTTACTTTAGGAGAAGATGACAAGCGTGTACCAAACAAGCAAGGAATTGAATACTACAAAGCTCTGAAAGCAAAGCAGATCCCAGTTCGGTAAGCTGATATTCAAGTAGCAGAGTTCATTTGTTGCGTTAGAAATGCTCTTCAAAGTATGTTTTGCTGTGGCTTAGTTACTAACACTCTACCATGTGTTGCTTAGGTTACTGTGGTACCCAGGGAACAACCACTCTCTCTCCAAGGTGGATGCAGAATCAGACGGATTTATGAACATTGCTGTGTGGATCATACAGCACTTGAGTCTGTGATTATAGGTTTGATGTGCAGTTGTGTGATGTTAATGTTCCTGTTTTAGGTCCAAGCCAAAGCCAAAGCATTGTGAGCACTCTGAAAATCAGACTACACTTCTAAACTGTTCTTTACTTCATTTTACGAGTATTGTAAATGTCATGGGTATGTTCAGTAAGTGGGTGAGGAATCAGCATTAAATAACACTTGAATAAAAGTTTTGATTAAACAGAATTTTTTAATTGATACTGTTATTTTTAATTGCCTTTTTTAAATGCTGGTAAAAGGGCTTTTGGTGTGCATGAGCTTTGTTTGGGCTGTTTGGATGAAACTTTTAAAATATTAATCAATATTTTCTGTGCTCAGTTACTTTTTTTAATGAAGTCTGCTCTTCTGACATGATACAGTGCACTTAATAAAATTGATTATGAAAATGCTTACAGTGTGGAATGAATCTTTGTGAGTTAGAAAATAATCTTGAAGCAGGTGTTAAAGCAACATATTTGATGCTTTTGATATACATTTACATATACATATATATTTCACAGTAGTGTGATTGGTACTGTTTTCACTTTGTGTAAGTGTGTCAGTGTGCATCTTGATGGTAAAACTGATCCTTTTAGATGGAACTACCACAACGGCTGTTTTGAATACTTATCTAGGACTCTTGCAGTACTTCTACTTTTGAGGACAATGTACTGACACAAAGCACTGTAACCATGCAAAATATGAAAGTTTTAAAGGTGTGGTTTTGAAATTGAAATAAAGCCAATATGTAAAGGTGGTTGTGGTCTGAGAGTTTATCAGCGTCATGGCTGTCAGGCTCTCACATGCAGAAAGTCTTTGGTATTTATTTAAAAGCTATTTATCAATTTTGTCCACCTATGGATGGTCCCCTCACTGTCACTTTTCATTGTTTATATATTGAAAAGATAGAAAAACTTTTGTTGAAAGTTGTTTTAATATATGCTTAAAGGTTATTTGGCACTCTCTTCTGGGTTTACTACACCCCCCTTTAGTGATTGCTGAGGTAGGCTCCAGATGCCACTGGATAGATGTATGGATTTTTTAAAAACGTTTTCGATGACAAAGACATTAGTGTTTGAAAAGTATTTTGTCATTTAAATCACTTAAAATGATATCTACATTTAATGTTTTTGGCTAAACCCTGAACCCCCACAATGTTTCAGTATTCTCATTGGGGTGTGTGTGATTGTAGAGAAAAAAGTGCCTTGCATAATTACATTTATAGTGCGACAAAAGGATTGTGAGTGTAATTGTGAATGAGAACTTCTGTTTGAACCAATGATAAGATTAAAGACACAGTATGAGTGTGAACCATTTACCATTTTTGGACCATGAATTTGACTTGCGTATCACATGGTTTGCATCAGACTGCTGCCAATACGACCACATACTTTCACTTCTGCAGAAATAGAACCTGTTTCTTGTCACTGCACAGACAATGTGATGTTCTTTTTAACCTGTGTGCTCTCCACTTGGACTAAAGAATTTCTGCATCTTGACATGAATTTTAAAATGTATTTTTCACCACTTGAGGTAAGTTTCATGCCATTATTTTTCACTATGAGACATGTACTTCATTATTATGTGAGCAACTTGCAAACTGCATTATAGGGTCAGAATTGTATTGTAAAAGGCATACATTTTTAATAGTTCTAAGCTGTTTTAATGTACAATACAATATTAATTGAATGTCTTGCATAACATTTATTTTATGTAGATTAATCCATTCCTCAAACAACATTTTATGAGCCATCAACAAGCAATTGAGTTCAATTCTATCTCCTTTTTAGGCTTTGGTGAAAATGGCCATCTTCAGTCAGCTTTTTATTCATGGGTGGACGATAAACATCAAGTTTTTCCCATGTAATGCTGATGTAAATTCTACAGTGGTGGACTGCTCTGAAAGACCGCTCACATCCATCCCATTCATCAAGGCTAACTCTGTGCTATTAGTCAATCTGAGTCTGACTAAGATACAAGTGGTTGGCTCAGATGCTTTCATTGGCACCCCAAACCTTAACACTCTGAAATTAATGGGAAATTGTCAGCCAGGTAGGCTGAGAGCTCCAGAGAACCCTTCTTGCAAAATGGAGATCCACCGTGATGCTTTTAGGAGCCTGCAAAATCTTACATCACTGTATCTGTCGGGAAACAGCCTCACCTCCATTCCACTGTTACCTGAATGCCTGAAGGTGCTTGATTTACAGAATAACTGCATTATCAGGATTACTGCCCCTCTAAACACTCCAAATCTTGAAACACTTTTGCTTTCCAAGAACTGCTTTTATGCAAACCCTTGTGACCATACCTTTTACATTAATGAAACTGTTTTAATGGCGCTCCCTAAACTCCAAGAACTGACTTTAGGGTATAACAACTTGACAGCTGTTCCTAAAGGACTGCCATCCTCGCTGAAGAAATTGGATTTAAGAGAGAACACAATCACAGAGGTCTTAGACGGAACGTTTGCTAACCTGACTGCCCTTGAAAACCTGAATTTGGAGTGGAATTGTCAGCGCTGTGACCATGCGGCAAGGCCTTGCTTTCCATGCCCACAAAATGCATCTCTCTTTTTCTATCCAAACTCGTTTTATGCCAAGAACAGCTCCATCACCTTCCTAAGCTTAAGGGGAAATTCTCTGACTTCATTCCCAGAGGGCCTTTTCAGACCATTGAAGAATTTAAAAAGATTGGATCTCTCTGACAACTTCCTGGCATATGCTATACGAAATGGCACCTTCTTTGGAGAGCTGACGGGCCTCACTTGGATCAGCCTCATCTATAACTACGAACCACTGAAGACATTTCAAGACTTGGTCCTCTCCCCTCATATGGAAAACATACATGGACTTCAATTTCTTCTGCTGAGCGGTAATTTTTTCCACAGACTTTCAGGAGAAAGCTTTAAAGTTCTGTCAAAATTTCAAAATCTAACAAAGCTTGAGCTCAGGATGAACTTCATTAATGAATGCAACCTGAAATCTTTAAAGCAGTTACCGTTTCTCACTAATGTAGATCTTTCCCAAAACATGCTTAGTTTCCTTCCATCCTGGCCAATGCCATCATCTAGAATTGTGGGAAAGGACACATCACAGAATCAGAACTTGTATAAAAAGTCTTTCGAAGACCACCCTCCTATTATAATCGACCGAGAAACAACGTCTTTAAGTGACAACTGCGAATCCAACCAGTCAAATGACCTGGAAACCACAGAGGACAGTGAATTTCAAATGCCACCACCGTGGTACTTTAGAAAACGGTTTTGTGAAGATAAGAGGACATTTGACTTGTCTCAAAATGACATCCTAAGACTTAATGAAAAAGTGTTCATAGGCTTAGAAAATTGTGTTTGCTTAGATCTTTCTTACAATTATATGAGCCAAACATTGAGGGGAGGGGTGTTTAAAAGCATGAAACATTTAGTTTTTCTGAATATGTCCTACAATAGGCTTGATCTTTATCATGATGATGCCTTCAGTGAACTCAAATCCACTCTGAAGGTATTAGATGTTAGTAACAATGACTTTCATTTCAAAATGAGGGGTATGGGCCATCGTTTTGAGTTCCTTCATAATCTGACAAACTTGAAAGTGCTGAGCCTGGCAAACAATGGCATTGGGATGCGAATAGATCAATGGCTGATCAGCAATTCTTTGGAATACTTCTACTTTAATGGAAATAACCTAGATATCATGTGGGGATCTGATAACAACAAGTACACCCATTTCTTCCAAAAACTGACAGCGCTCAAATACCTTGACATTTCTAACAATCATCTGAAGTCAGTGACACCAGAAGTGCTGTGTAATTTCCCAATAAGCATTAAGGCCCTCAGCATCAGTAGCAATTTGCTGAAGTATTTCCCCTGGAAAAACGTCTCTGCACTCAGCAATTTATGTCACCTGGACCTGAGTCGAAATTTCCTGACTTATTTGCCAAATGAAGTCATAGAATTTGCTGCCAGTTTTTCCCTCCTGGATCTCAGTCACAATTACCTTACTGACATTCCTGAGAATTTCTTAAGTGAGGCAAAGTCATTGCAAAAACTGTATCTAAGCCACAATCAGATCAAAGAGTTAAACCAACGGCATCTCCCTGCACTTTTTAATAGTGGCAGTGTCCTTCAAAAACTCACCCTGCATGACAACCCCTTCAAGTGTGACTGTGATACGTCCTGGTTTGCTGACTTCTTGCGGACTACTTCCATACAGATACCTCATTTGACCACTCATATACGCTGTGAATTCCCAGAGTCTCAACAGGGAGAGTGGGTGCTGTCAATGGACCAGCGTTCCTGCCAGGACATATATGGTAGCTTAGCCTTTTTCATCTGTTCCTTCTTGGCTATGGCGTTCACTGTCCTTCCTCTGCTGCAACATCTCTATGGCTGGGATGTGTGGTACTGCCTACAGGTGCTGTGGGCAGGACACAAAGGCTACTCACAGTTGGCTGGTAGAGACTCATGTCATCATTATGATGCTTTTGTGGTGTTTGACACCAAGAACCAGGCTGTGAGAGATTGGGTTTACAATGAGTTGACTGTCAATCTGGAGAACTGCGGCCATAGGAGATTTTGTCTTTGCTTGGAAGAGAGGGACTTTATTCCTGGACTTGCTTGTATTGACAATCTACATAATGCTGTGCACAGTAGTGTGAAGACAGTGTTTGTGCTGTCCAGGGGCGCAGACGGAGAAGAGATGGTAAATGGTGTGATCCGCCAGGCTTTCTTCATGGTTCAGCAGAGGCTTCTTGATGAGAAGGTAACATTTCATTTTCATGTACATTTGTTGTGGGTGTCAGTCGTTTAACCACTGTGACATGTTTCCATTCACATCCCAAAATAATTTCTGAAACTTTCTTTAAAAAGGTGGATGCAGCTGTGCTGGTTCTGCTAGATGAGCTGTTTCCAAAACTGAAGTACCTTCAGCTGAGGAAGAGGTTGTGCAGAAAGTCTGTGTTGTCCTGGCCAAGAAACCCAAGGGCTCAACCAATTTTCTGGAATCGAATGAGAATGGCATTGTCATCTGATAACCTCAAATTTTATGACAACAAAATGAGTGAAAGTTTTATATGATATGCCTTTAATAGAGAGCTACGTGAGTGGAATTTCTCTCTTCTGACATAATCTGTTTTTGACAGACTATTCTATTGGTGCTGCCAATTAAATATTATTTTGTACATTTTATTTACATGAAATATTTTAAAACTGCTCTGTCTATGCCTTTATAGCTCACCTTTACAGATTGTTATGTTTTATGATCTGAAAATAGACTTTATTCATTGCAGATATCAGGAAACATTTTAAGGGAAGCACAGGTGTGATGGCTCAGTTTCACTGAATCTCTCAAACAAGAATAAAAGACAGAAATACCTCCCTGACATGGACCTCAGTTATCATAATACACCTGTGCTTTTCTGTTATCACACAACAATTTTAAGCTGTAAAAATGTGTTATTTTACCATTCAGAATGTGACACTGACACCAGCCTTTATATTTCAGTTTAAAAAAAATAAATAAAATCTTTAAGTGACTTCATCTTTGTCTGTATTGCACTTTAACAGAGGGATTGCAATTAATTGCAATGTTGATGTGGGACTTTACAAATAAACCTGGCTTGAATTCAATTGAGTAACTTAATTTCATAAATATATCAAAACCACAGTAATGTAGTTACCTGCAAAACAGCACCACCCCTAGTTTGACATTTTCAGTTCTCTTTGGATAGATGCTTGAAGGAAATGAAACTATGGTGATGATTTCTAACAAATTACAGATCACTAAAAGCTTTATTTTTTATTAACTGCCGCCCAGGTTTAGATAAAAGCAAAAATCTACCTGTGATTTCTCAGCAAGTTTAATGGGAGAACTTTTAATCTGAGAGGGCTTGATGATAATGATGGTAACAGCAGTAAAATATTGAAAATAAATCCCCATGTACTCTTGGAATATGACCATGATCTTGTGCATGTATTCTAGCCTGTGAACTACCGTCCTGATTTAATTTTTCTATCATGATCTGGCAACTTTACCTGACAGATGGCATCTCTTCTGAGAGTGAAACCTCTGATCAAAATAGTTATGGTGAATGAAAATGTGGCAAACTTGACAGCTGCAGTGCTCTTCTAAACTTTCCAAACCACACTGGAAAATCTCAGGTTATCACATTCAAGTCTTTACTAAATCATTCAATTGATTCTAAATGTATTTGCATCCAATGTAACCAAGGATGTCCCGAGGATTTAAAGACAAGGGGGATGGCATAACAGGTTCCTCCATTTAGTGCCGAAATCTCGATGATGAAGGGTTAAAAGCAATGTTGAAAAGCAGTTATAATGATCTTCAGTGACTATATTGTTATATTTTAAAACCAAAGCTGTGTGGGGCATGAGGAAAGTTACAGTGACACTAATGCTCTTGCTGAATACTTGTGGATAAAATTATATAAATGTTCAATCTTTGCCGCTACATACCTAATTCTACTTCATATTAGATAGCTTGCAGATCTGTTTATCTATCCATTTTTTTATACCTGGTTTATCCTATTTGGGGCCACACAATCACTCTTAGGGTTGATATAGATTTACCAGTTAACATGCTTTATTTTGGACAGTGGGGGAAAGTCCACACAAAAAGGCTCCAGCCAACCTGGAACCTGCTTCCTGTGAGGAAACCACTGAGTAGCCTGTCACAGATCTAAAGAAAGTTAATTCCTCCCTCTCTGTTAACCAACCAGGTTCAACCAAGATACGATTTTACCTCTTTAGCATTGCTCTCATGTTGAATACAGAAGAATAACCTGTGGGAAAATTTCAAACTTGTAATAGTGAAATGTGACAAGATGGAAATGTAGAAAAAGATCAAGCTCTTATTTACTCCTTATAAACTTCAAACTTATCTGGTCTGTCTTCACCTTCATTATTGCCACAGATGGTTGAAATGCTATCAGTTTCATTGATGAGGCCAGCCGGGGAACACTTCTCTCTATTTTCAGACCTAACCAACAATAACAGATGCTAAGATTTCAACTAAACGGAGCTAGCAAGTTTATTTGTTAAACAGGGAGCATTTATCAATTAACCAAGTCTTTGCTTATATTAGCTGGAGTTAGTTACTTACTTCAATCTTTAAAAAACACACCGTTGCAGGTAAAGTGAGGTGCAGCTGCAGTCGGATATGGGATGATAACACCAGAGCAATTATCCAATCATCAAATCAATACATATATGAGTTTTAAGTGGCCTTCATAACATTTTAGTCCCCCCCTAAAATAGGCAAAACGACGCCCATGCATGTAGCTATCCAACTTTCATAGGGATTTGGTGTATGCTTTATATTGAGGAAAACATAAATGGAAAAGGGCAAGAATAAATGCTCCTTTTCATATTTGCTGCAATATCTCATAAGGATTTTTTCAAATTGAAGAGTTTATAAGTGTCATAACCAACTGACACTTGTGTAGGTGTTCTGGGAAGGAAACCGTCCAATCATCGCCGTTCAAGCGGCCCCACCATGTCGCTCAGTCGCGCACGCGCCAGCTGGGTTTTGCGCGCCCACGCGGACCCGATGGCAGGACAGGTCATAGCTGAGCCGGTGAGATCATGGAGTCTGCGCCGAGGTCGGACAGGATACGGCCGGGACTCAGCGATGATGGAGAGGTGCCTGTCCGGTAAGACGGAGCTACACGTTGAGCGCACACCTGGACTTGATGGCGTTATATGAGCACGTTATTCAAACAAATGAAATTGTTTGCGGTCAGTTTGCGTGACAGATTAATCATTATGTAAGGCACTAGCTCCAACTCATGTAGCCGTGTGCATATGAGCAAGAAACTAATCCCTCATGCCGTGGTCGTAGTAGAATTATTCAGGGCGTCTGTGTCCAGGCTGCGTGAGAACATGCACAACGACCGTTTTCTTCATGTGAAAACTGTTACAGACTTGTTCGATAGTTTCTTAATTAATTTAGGTGTGGTGTATGTTGAACTTCACGATACTTCGCGTATGGATGATAAATTGTCACGCACATTTATGGAATCAGCTGTTGCAGCTGGGGTGATGACTCGACTTTTCTCTGCGGCAACACCTGGCTGTCAACTCAGAAGTAAGTGCAGGCGGTTCTGGTACAACATGAAATGAGAGAGGCATTTGCAAATTCACATCTGTCCTTTTTTTTCTTTTTTTTTATTCCCGTTTAAGATTTCGCTCCATTTTACACGAGAGTGTACAGCTGCATAAAGTTGGCGCGTGGCTGTTGAACAGACCGCTGAGTTAGTATACCTCCATCTTTATGCGAATAATGTAGGTTTAAAAAATGCCGTGACATGTATGCCACTCCTTTGTTTAAAAATATGGAGATACCTAACTTTATTATCTCATATTACAGTTTATAATTGAATTACCCAATTGTTACATAATGGACTTTAATTATTCACACAATTAATAATTACTGTACTGGCATGGAAGGCTCAATTTATCGTCTCAAACAATAATGGATAAGGGATTGACAGCTATGTTATGACTGACAAGCAGACTTAACCAATCTCTCAGTTGCATCCTGTGCAGTGACTCCCAGCACCCAATCCTCTTAGATTAGAGGAGGGATTATGATTTGGATTTGCCTCTGCTTTGTAGACAGTCTCCAATATCTGGTCCATCATGTGCTGGGTTAGGTTTA
>JAPMNP010636744.1:0-18023 GCA_029874935.1 Atherina boyeri
GATAGATAGATAGATAGATAGATAGATAGATAGATAGATAGATAGATAGATAGATAGATAGATAGATAGATTATATTATCATAGTTTCTGAAGATTTTGATTCTCTCATGGTTAATCATATAACCACAGGTTGAGTCACATGTTTTAGAGTATGCTATGGATCTGCCATCTTAACCACCAAGGTGTTTTGGAATTAGACTTATTATTCATTGCATCCCAGGTTATTGGGTTGAATGTAAAGTGAAATGTCATGATTGATCCACAGCTGAACCATATCACCTATGAAACATTGATAGCAAATGGTGCTGGCGCTATGTCTGTTTCATTATTCACATCTTTTCTCAGGAATGAGTTTTCCTTAATCTCCACTTTTTTCTTTTTCGATTGCCCACAACCTCTTTCAGGGCAATGGATTAATGACAACGTTGACTGTCCCAGACATAAGTCACCAGCGAATGAAAGTT
The DNA here is from genome assembly GCA_029874935.1 of Atherina boyeri. NCBI lineage: Eukaryota > Metazoa > Chordata > Actinopteri > Atheriniformes > Atherinidae > Atherina > Atherina boyeri. Next base: position 465 of record JAPMNP010636744.1, read on the forward strand.
GTGAAACCTGCTCTGCCATTCAGCATTAGACCTCTAAATGTCTGAGCACTTAAATAGTTTTCTTCTGTTTATAGTACTTCACACATCTCTGACTTAAAAACAAGTAATAAGAAACCAAAGCATGTTTAGCTGGAGGCACATACCACTATTTCTGTCTCAATAGTAAACGTACATCCAATTTATGCTATTTAGACATGTTTTATATTGGTTTCTTGGAATGCATAATACACCCAGTTTGAGGAAAATTTCTGGTCAGCCTGGGACTCAAAACACTCTTGACTCTTCAGCTTGACTATATAAGCAAAAAGCTAATATTGGGCCAATAAAGTTAGATAAACACTTCTCCCATTGGCCAGCTCTGACAGGTTCCAGCCCTGACAGGTTCCAGCCGACGGCATGATAGGATTGTTTATCCTGGTCATATAAGATATCCCTTCTCTGATATTTGAAAAATGGAAAAAAAAACTTTATATGAACCTAATGCACAGAAACTGATTTGCTTTAGAAGGAGATCATTACTCCACATATTGAAAGTTTTTTTGCATTTTTTTAATATGAATTTGATGTGCCCTTAGATTTAAGCAACATACCTAAGCCTACCCTCAAAAATATGCATGTACAGGATGATATGAAAGAACAGACAGAAAGTTGTCTTTCGATCCCCCTTGTGCCAAATGTGTTTATCTACAACTCCAATTCCAATGAAGTTTGGACGAATACAATGATTTGCAAATCCTTTTTAACTTATATTCAATTAAATACACTACAAAAACAAGATATTTATTGTTGAATTCAGTAAGAGTGAATATTTGCAAAAAAAAACAATAACGTTTATCAGTTTGAACCATTTTTTTATTTAATTTAATTTAATTAAATTTAATTTAATTAATTAACATCCCCATTAGCGCCTGAAACCTCTGTTGCTATTCTTCCTGGGGTCTCCTCTATATTACCATACACGTTTGCATAATCTTTTACATTAGTCACACCCGTACACACAAACATACACACACACACACATCCACAAAGAGGACATATTATACAATCGCCAATGCAATAAAATAAACTAACAAAAACAACATTTATACTCATAAACCATAAATAGCTCTCTGACGCAAATAATAAGGCATCTTTCAATATTATCAATACTCTTTCAGTATCTAACAATATATATCTTTGATGTGTATTGTGAATATAGGTTAAAAACTATTTGAAAATCAATGTATTCTGTTTCTATTTACATTCAACACAACGTCCCAGCTTCATTGGAATTGGAGTTGTATAACCATCCCTGTCACATAGTGCTCACCTCTCTTCATACCTTTCACAGCACAATGTTTCGCTCCAACTCTGTACCCCGTTTTTTCTCCTTTTTTTTCCTCTGAGGTTTTTACAGACCGCTACTTCTTCTGTGACAAACACACTCACCAAGATTTCTGACCTACAACGGGTCATTTTTCATTTTTCGCCGATGGCATAGTAGCATTTGGGCACAAGGCAGCGCATCAAAACTGAATCTTAAGTATTCATGACCCGCTTCTAATCTTCCATTTTATTATTTTGATGTTAAGTTTTGTATCAAACATTGCTATGTTTTCTAAGTCTTTGTGGACAATTGAAGTTGTTCTCACACTGACAGCCTTTTTTTTGTTAGTTTGTCTGGAGAGCTCCAGTCACAACAGATTGACAGCTCAACAAAAGGTTTGTGTCTCTTCCAGTCCAACCCAACACATCAAGACCTGAACACAAAAGCAGCATGGGCTCAAGGCTATACAGGAAAAGGTGTAGTGGTGACCATCCTTGATGATGGCATTGAAAAGGACCATCCTGATCTCATCAGCAATTACGTGAGTGGAAAATACAGAAGCACAGGTGCAACTCTGCATGAATTGTCTTTTTTATGTACTGCTGGCTTCACGTATGATCAGTTTGTTATTCATTTCTTGTACTTGTTTGAGTTAACATGTTTTATTTTATTCATGAGCATGTACAGAGGTGTGTACGATAATCAAGATTAACGGATTAGCAATATGCAGTACAATTTTGATGCCACAAAGACAGGCCTCCTTCAACCTTTATTGATCACCATGGTAACTGCTCTGGAAGGGATTACATCATTCAGTATGTGTTTTAGATAAAAAGTGACCAAAGGGAACCCATCTGTCACTAATTTGGTAGAATGCATTTAATTTTTGCCACCAAGTCTGTTTGCTATGCCTAATGTCATGTCTGATAAATTATATTTTCTTATGGCAGCTGAGAAGTGCAAAACACATTTATATTTTTAAAAAAACATATGAACAAATTAAAAAACTAAATTTAATTTTGAAAACAAATTTAAATTTCATGAAGCACATTTGCAAATTTGAAATCAAATTTACATTTTAAGCAACAAATTTACATGTTTGGTGACGTCACCTTATAGTTGTCTTGGCGACATTTTAGCTCAGTTGGTAGAGCAGGTCAGCCAATGATCGGAGGGTAGGCGGTTCGATCCTCGCTCCCGGCGAAAATTAATCTGTCATGTCCCTGGGCAAGACATTTCACCCTCCTTGCCTACCAGTAAAAACATCGCTGGTCCATGAATGAGTATGAATGATGTATGAATGATCGGTGGTGGTCAGAGGGGCTGATGGTGCAGAATGGCTGCCTCACTTCTGTCAGTCTGCCCCAGGGCAGCTGTGGCCACGCTTGTACTAGCTAGCTACTGTAGCTTACCATCACCAAGTACGAATGTGAGTGAATGAATAGTGCATCCAGTGATGTAAAGCATCTTTGGGTGTCTTGAAAAGCGCTATTTAAAACTGATGCATTATTATTATTATTATTTAAACAAATAATTATTAGTTCAGCTACACAAAGGAAGTCAGTGGCCTGTTCCATGAAGTTGTTAGTTTTTGCAGAATCAACTTCTTCAACTTTTCTTTTTTTGTGCAGACGGTCTGGAACTTCTTCATCAATCATGGTCCATGTAGTTTTTGTTCTCAAAGAACTGAGCTCAAATATTTGTTTGAACCACAAGTTGAGGTCACCACCGTTGTTTAGGACATTCCCTTTCTATTAATAGCCGTCTTTTGTTAATTTGTTTTTGGATTTGAATGAATTAATGAATGAAACTTTCTTGTCATTGAACCAGCGTCCCGGTACAACGAAATCTTTCTTCCAGTGCAACCTGTCCAAGAGCATACAATCACAAACACATGAACAAGATGCATTAGTATTTGTGTTTTGCCTCTTATAGGTCTGTCTCGGTACTTGCACAATAGTCACAATAGCCACCATAGTGTCTTGATATATCACAGAGAATAAGTAATTGAATTAATTTAACTTTAATTTAAACAAAATATGCTGTCCATATATTATTCATAATGGAGCACTCTTGCACTTTGTAAGAATCATGCTGAAATGTGCAGTGTGAAATTTAAGAGCTCTTATGTGCAGCAAACAGCTGACCCTTTGAGTTGTTAAACATAATCACCTAGAAGTTACCATACCTAATTGTATGTAACAAGATGTTGCATTTTTCACCAGACTTACATTTTTTAGCTCTTCTTTAAAACAGCTTGTTCCTCTTGACTGAATTAAATAGCAGGTGATCAGCACATTTTGTGCTAATGTCAAACTACATGTACAAAGATGAAAACCTGGTTTAACAAATTATAATAACTCTAGCCCTCTATCTCTAACTGGATCTGTATCCAGTCATATCATGACAAAGAAACCCCATTTGTGTTGAACGTGCTTTGTTTTACATTCCTCGGATCAGTGCAAAAATGAAGTGGTAATGACATTTGCTCTTTGATATTTTTGTTCTTATTGAATTGAATTCAAGTTTGTGTGTCTATCCTGCTGCAGTGAAAAGTAAGGCCAGTAACACTACTGAGTGGTTTTTATTGTTGTGTTAGCAGTGTGCACAGCACACAGTAAATGTGTTGGAAGCTATATTGCCTTTGTAAACAGCGTTTACAGTAACTGAAAATGTCACTGAAAAGAATCCTCAATGTGTGTGGACAGCAATGTTAAATAAACTCCCAACAAGAGATTTAAAATCATCGGACTTACCTTTTTCATGTTTCTCTTAGGACCCTGAAGCAAGCTATGATGTTAATGATGGAGATGCTGACCCCCAACCAAGATATACACAGAGAAATGAAAACAGGTAATTCTGCAGGAACTTCTATAAAACAGAGATCGATTAGTCTGAAATGTATTTCGGAAGGACATGTCCTCTTCACGAGCAACGCTTGTCCAACCTTTTTTTTTCCATTTGACTCCAGCTTTTAGCAAACATTAGCAGGAACTGGGAAGCAAGTCTACACAGCTTGTGGCCCTTGCTTTGGCTCATACATTCATATTTGGAAACCAATTATATAAAGTTTGAAAGCACTGGTGCAGTCATTCACCAGACTCTTTAAAGCTTGGTCCCTTTTTCTCGAGCCACTCCACATTCACAGCAGCCTTTCAAGGTCCAGCCCTTACAACTCCTTTGGCATTTATTTGTTGCTAATACAGTACTTGTTTACTGTCCTCCTGTGATTCATTTTCTGCCTCTCCAATCTTGATGACCACATTTGAACATGTTTGCCCCCAATTAAATGATGTAACACTAGAGCTCCAGAAATTGACTCTTAAACATCCATCCCCTCCCTTTTCCCCATTTCTCCAATTGTTATGGTCCTCTGCTTTATAACAATACCCCCAGAGTACATGAGAAGCTGCTCCTTCTTCCAAAATGCACAGCAGGGTTTGTCTCAATTTATCTTTTCCAGGATGCCTGCCACTTACTCTTTTTGTAGTTCTTTTTTTCTGTCTTTCTTTCTTCTTTTGGGTTTTACAGCACAGTATCCACTTCCAGTTGGTCAAAGAGAGAAGCTGAAAAAGCTATGCCATTTTTTAAGAGACAGTGAAAGCCGTTGTTCTTCAATCAACTTTTATGACATTTCTCTATGAATTCATGAGTCATTTAAGCTCTTAAGGCTGTACAACTAGGGTTTGTTTTTCCTCTCCTTATTTGAAATATGATATACTTATCTGCAGCATCCATTTATCTTGAAAGGCAGAAGCATCAGCAGTTTTTGAGCAGACGCCTTGTTTCCCAGTCCTTGTCGACTGCTTGAGCAGCCATGCAAAGAGAAGTCAGAGTGTAGTAGATCCTGCTCTGTCTTTCTGATGGAACAAAGTACTATTGGAGGGGATAACTCCCTGACTCTGTTTCACTTAAGCTCCCGAAGTGGACCATGCTATTACTCCAGAGCAGACACATACGCTCTCATAATAAAAGCACAGTGCACAGGTTTGCACACACACTTTCTACCCTTGTCAGAGGAATTGCCAGAGCAATTATTTTAGACTGGATCAATTTATGGGCATGTAATGAAAAGCAAGGGTGTGTCTCTGTGTCTGCAGCGTGGGGGTTGAGTGTTTGGAATGACCAAACAAATTATATCCTGTGAGTTATGTAAATCACCAAAGAGAAATACAAGCCATCAGTGAGTAATGCTCACATCCCCCTCACAATCAGATTATATGAATATATTCATAGGACAACAAAAAGCAAAGGAGATTCAGAGGCGGGTGTTCTCCAGAGTCATGAAGGCCGGTTCATTTGTACTGATGACACGCTAGGCTGATTTTTGAATTCTCATCTCGAGCATTTTCCATAGAGATGCTCTGTCTTGGGTTGACAGTTATTGTTGAAGGTTGGAGGGGAGGCAGGCGTAGCCGAAGGCTGGCTGAAGTATGGTCAAGCAGGTAATCTATTTGTGATTCATCACGAAAATGTTTGTCTTTTCTTCTTTACGCGGGTCTGCTTCTCCACCTCCATGTCAGTGTGATACAGATGTATTGGGCTGGCCTCAGAGCAAAAGATGGCAGAATTGATTTCACCTCCTGCCCACAACCTGCCAAGCAGAGCACAACTGTTTCCAAAAGCCTCGAAGAGCATGAAGAGAGCTGTGCGGTATGGATGATATTCTTATTAGGACATTAATTCTACCAATGAACATATCCAAGTCCATCAAATATAACTTAATGCAGTGAAAATCATTGGTGATAATAGAAAAATTCCAGCAATATTATCACCCACAACTACAGTACAAGGTGTGAAATATCTTTACTGGCCATTTTCTTTGTGGATTTAGATAACAGAATGCCTCGTTTAGTTGTAGTTGCAATGTGTATGATATGAAACATTTTTACAAAACAATTTTTTCAAATTGGTGGGGGAAAAGAGTTTTTGGGGGATTAGCCATTTTTTTCTCTTGAGTTATCCTGTATAATAAAATTCCTGTGGAATAATGAGAACAACCACAAGTAAAATAATATATATTCATTGTGGCACTGTATGTTAATAGTGATAAATATTTAAAGATTTAAGGATATTCCTTTCAGTCTTATTTCTCTGTAAAAGAAAAAATAAGGTACACCTTTACCTTCCAAAAGCCCTTGCCCTTGTTTTGCCCTTGTTTAAAGAAGTAGTTTTCTTTTTCATAGTCTGTCAGTCTCTTACCATTTTTATTACTTTTCCAACCAAACTTCATGTCTCAAGGTTGTTTTGAGTGTACCGCTTATGTCCAACCCCCTACATTGTATTAGCAAGTTCAGATCTGGGCCTCTTCTATAAACCCTTGATTTCTCTTCCTTGGTGGATTTGTTAATTTTCTGAGGTTCATTATCTATTTGAAATGTCCGTTATGGGGTTAAAACTCAGCTTTTGGGCGGACAGCCTCACCATATCTTGGAGCTGTTTTTGATATGATTTAGAATTCATAGTTCAAGCATTGACTTCAATAAGCCCAGCCCCTGAGGCAGTGAAGAAACCCCAAACCACAACAGTATCACTGCAATAATTCACATTAGGTAGTAGGTTGTTGTCTTAAAAGTCATAAAATAGCTTACTTCTTCACTGTGTCTTCAAACTATGTCCTTTTGAGTTTCTTAAAGCACAAGCAGAAAGTATGCGTAACCAAACAGTACAGCTCACTGGGTTACCACACCCCCTCTTCCTCAGATGTATTCAGAAACACACACTGTTTCTGTCTAACCTCCCTGCGGAGAGCTATTAGCTCCTGAAGGGAACTTTTAGCAGACATTCATTAATTGAGATCCACATATCTGCATGAAAGTGTAGCGACAGCCTTTATTAGAAAGTGATTGGCATACTCCTCAACCTTGTGCACCTTATTTTAAGGCAAACCATCATCACATGAATGCTAATGCAGGCTAAATTCAAGGCTAAAGGAAAAGGTGCAGCGGCTAATGTGGTTGATGGCATTGAGATGCACCAAGAAAAGCGTTTGCACGCTTCTTTTGCCTCAACAAATTGCTTTGTCCTTCATGGCACATGGCTATTTGTTTTGCTGACCATGAAAGTGCTTCTTCAGCAGAAAGGCAGGAGGTAGGAAAATGGTAAATGCACCTTCTGCTTCAGAAAACACATCTTAAGTTTATTTTGTTAAACACCTTATGACTTTAGTTAAGAATGGGCAGTCATCTCCTGTAGTTCAGGGTACTGGGAAACCTTTAAAATAAATTAATTGTATGTATTTGATGGATGATGAATTGTAACAAACGTGTTTATTGATGTACATTTGCATAAAAATGTCTTGTTGATTCCACACAAAAACTATTCATACTTCTTCTCACGCAATCCAACCACACTTTAAAGTCAAGAGGTAACAAATCAAGAACTCTTGAATGTAATTATATCCACACAGCATATGTAAATGCATTATTATTCTCTCTTAGCCTGATCTTAGCTCTCACAGTACAGATCTCAGTCCTGTCTGAATTCAAATTCCAACCACTGGTAAAGGAAAAATGGAAGAAGGGTTAAATATGACCTGTGGACATTGTGTCCTTGGCCAAGACAAGTGATTAAGGTCTGGAATTACTTCTTTTTTTTTTTTTTTTTAAGTTTGGGAATGCAAATTAAATTGCATGTCGGGTCCCCTTGAAAGCCACATCCCTGCTGTTCGTACACTGCATGCATATCAAAGTCTTTGTGGAGGCAATAAATCTGTGTCTCCAAGGGGGTGATACAGGAAAAAAAACAGAATGAAGACGTGTAAAATTCAAAGACACATTCCTCCTGCGTCATCACTTCTGTTACAGTGTTTTGCAGGCTGCACCTGCACTGGGTTGCTGCTTTTGCTTCTTACACACTTTAGATCACAGTATTTTATGGAATTTAAATTCCTCACATTTATGCTCTAATGGCACGCGCTTGTAACTTAAATATTTTTCCTTCAAGGAGCAGAGGGTATTTTTAAAAATACACACTTCAAGTATGTATGTGTATCTGGGTTAGGAGCAGTCGCTTACTGCAGGGGATGCTCTCTGCCAAAAACAAAACAAACAAAGAAAAAAAAAACAAGTAAACCTTGCTTTGGTAAATGAAGAGTCAAAAGGAGACTTGAGTGTCTCTTCAGATGAGACCTCATTCGTCAGTCTGAGTCAACACTTGACAGTTTGACAAAAGCATTCTCTGATTTTAAGACTGGCTGTTAAACTCTAGAGTGAATGAAGACGTAACAGTAAGGGGGGGGGCACATTAAAGTGTGTTTAAGATGTGTAAAATAATATTCGCCACCATTTACACCCAATTTACTAATTATGGTTTACAAATCTGCCATCCTTTGTCTAGCCTAAATCCTATAATTCAGGTTGCCTCTCTGTCTTCTTTATTCTGCTTGGGGCAGTTTGTTTATTTTCAAGACTGCCAAGCCGACTTTTTTTTGGAGGGGATGTTAGCATGGACTTCATCCATAAACCCAAATCCTCTGGTTTTCCTTTTTCTTTCGTTCTTCCTTGCTGTGGTTTTTGTCAATCAAAGGAATATTGTGATCTAAAGCTGCTGTTTTCAGAACATTTTAGTAAGGCCTTGCCTTACGGTATTGCCCATAGTTATTGGAGGTGACAGTCCTGAGCTGAGCGCCATTGTACAAGACATTACTAATCACCCAGAGTCAATCAATATTACCACAGCCCAGTTGACTGGATACTGATGAATGGGATGTTAAAGCAATTGTGTCTGCAGGGTTTGAAGATGGCCCCGTTTGCACATGTTGAGCCATTTATTTCTTCCAAGTAAGTTACTTTGTCTGGTATGAGGCCATTTGAAATCATTAAACATGCTTTGCTGCTTGGATGACTTTGTCTAAATTGTTTAGATGCAGACCCAATAGCTACATTAGGAGAGTATATTTCCTCTTCAATCATGGTGTTTCATACAGCAGAGTAATAAAACGCTTTTATTTTTACAGTAGCACAGCTGTTGCCATTACCTCAAAGTATGAAAAAGCAAACAAACAAAAAGAATATTTTGATTTTTGGTACTCTTCTTTATAGACTCAGAAAATGTCCCCTTCAGGTCCATACAAGCGTCCTCCTTCAAAAAGCGTGTAAATCAGGCAGACTGGAGAGTGTAAATTGCCCTCAGGTAGGAATTTAATGACGGCTTACTGAGACTAGGAGTATCTATATTTGCTTGATGATGGACTGATAACGGCTCCAAAATGCTGCCTTCTGCTCATTATATTGATGATTTGGAAGTGATGATTGTAGGTAGGCAGAAAAGAAAACACATTTACTCAGAGCAAAAATATTCAAAGCAGAAATCTTAATTGATATTAGCAATCTTATCTGATCATCTTCTGCTGTGGACAGAACCTCTGTTCACCCAGGCAATAAAGATATCTCCACTTGGCTCCTGTGTAACCATTTGAGCAGACCTGCCTAAAGCCACAGCTGAGCTGAGTAGAGCAGAAAATAGACTAATCCTTTTGGCAGCAACAGTGAACGGATGCTATTCAGTCTTTCTAAAACAGATAAACCAACAGAGCAATGCCAAGAGACAGATCCTACAGTTTAGCCAAGCATTGGTTAGATATTAGTCACACTTGGCAATGCATATTTTAGCACACATGCTATACAACACAGCCCAAACACGACATGAGTGTAAGTGCAACCACATTGCTCTGCTCGCCATAAACATAAATTCCCTAATCATGGTCAGGCATATTTCTGTTCCAAATACCATATGAGCATCTATGTCACTGCAGCATGGGGAGCTAAAGGCTCATTGTCAATAATCTGCTAAAGATAATACAAACTGAACTTTTGAATCTAATGTTTCGTGAGTTTGACTAATGCATGGAGTAAAAGTTGAGAAACTTAGTCTCTGCCCTGATTTTAAACAGGTTTTTTTTTTCTTTATGTGTGGGTCTTTTTGACATTCTTGAACAGGGCTAATTATTTCAAAGAGCTAAATTCTTGCAGCACCTTAAAGGAAAAATACAGTTTTTTATTAACCAGGACCTTATTTATTGCATGAAATACATTCATGAACTCACTCGGACAATTTTGGAGTTACTGGAAGTCTATCAGGGGATATTTAGATCCATCGCGCTGGCGTATGTATCCATTCAATGGAAGTGGTCGTGGCAGCACATTTTAGCCTCTACATAAAATATTATCTGCCACAAAATGCCTTAATTTCACCAGTGGTTAGTTATTAATTGTTGCACTATCCCTCTGTGCCTTCAGAGCAGTTTGTTGTCATCTGGGGCTTTTTAAAAGCTTTAGTAAGATTCTTCTTCTTCTGTGGTTTTCCTGAAACTTTAGAAAGATTCCTTACATTTTCCTGAAAGTTTGATTTAAAATATATTAGGTGTACACCTGGAATGAATGTGATGTTTAAATACTGAGGTTTTAAATCGGCTTAGTTTTATGGTTTTCTTTCTATTTAGATGTACATTGAATTATTTATTTTGTGTATACTTCTGTGAGTAAATGGTGCATGAACTGTTGCAGTGCTTATGCTGATCTAAACTGCTGTCTGTCTTTGCTAGGACAGTCTTTCTCAGCTCTGCTTTATTTGTGTAGCATCCTGTAAGCAGAAGTGCAACCCAGATTCTTTTCCAAAACTAAGGACAAACTTATGAAGACAGAACAAAAATTAAAAGATTAGAATATTAACCAAATCTCATAAAAAGCAGTTTAAAAGATTAAAAAATGATAATGAAAGATTATGTCAAATCTTGTCCGTTCTGATGTGAGCTGCATCTAAAGTAGATACTGTACTAGATGGAGACAGGCAAAACTGTGAATGGTCAGCGTGGCGGCATGCTTTCTTCCTCTATTTCCCATTGCTTAAAAGGTCCTGCTGAAAGGAAGAAAACGTGGGGGAAAATCCCTTATCTGCCTCTTTTTAGACACACACTTATGTTCTTTGTTAGAATGGCTAAAGAGCATAAATACCAGATGCTTTTTGGAAAAAATCCCAGTTTTTCTCCAATGAATTAACCACATTCTTCTGCTAAATACCCTCTCTCAAATAGGGGTATGAAAATGAGTTGACATTGTTCATGTTTCCCTGTGATAGGAAGCTCTAGGAGTTGTTTGAAACAGCCCCAAGTCGGATTTCATGTTTTGTTTTGGTTCTGCTCGTATTGGACTGACAATCTTCTGCTCCAGTGCAACACCCAGTAGTATTATACCAATAAGCAAATTTATCCCGATCAACTACATTACAGCTGTCTAGTGCTGCCATAGTCATATCCACTGGTGAATTTCAACCCTGATTAAACAGTCTAAACCACCCGAGTGTTTTACAGTAATGTCAGTGTTTTGTTTTTTGTTTGTTGATTTCTTTTAGTGTGTGTGTGTTCACAAAATTCAAAAGCCAGTTTAAAAAAGATTATTGTAGTAACAATTTGTGTGATTATTAGTGAGTTAAAAAGCATGTCAATTTAATATTAATTAATTATTTTCCTAATTTTGTAATTAGGGGGTGAGATTAAACGTCCTGTGTCCCTTTTGTATTGCCATTACTGTGCTTCATTTACGTGCTCCTCCAAGTGCATCATGTATTACCTTTATTAGTGTGTCTTCAGGGGGTTCTCGAGCTACAATTGGTGAATGGACCTCACCCCCTCTTTTCTGGGAAAAAAAACAACATACTCTGCATTATTGCTCTTTGCAAAGGCCAAATAACAAAATTAGACTTCAGCTTCCACATGGATCCATATTGCTCAGTAACAGAGCAAGCCCGGCTGTTATCATTGAAACCCGCCTTCTCCTGTCAACATAACCCCACATTGAACACAACATTACACAGTCACTCAGAAATTACTTTACTTTGCCTTTGCTGTTGGCCAAAAGCCAATGCAAAATAAATGATTTGTAATTGCCACAAGTTCACAACCAGGTGCAAGACTTCAAAAATGTGTTTCACAGCTGTAATTCACACCTAGCATTTCTTTTCAGTTTAGGGTTGAAGCTAGAGTTGAATTAGAGATTAAATAAAATACATGTAGCGTTTAACCTTCACTATGATGCTGTCTTCTGTGTTTCATAGCATGCTGTGAATATGCTGTATAAATGTTGGATGGACCTGCATGCATTCTAGACGGTGTACTGCCTAATTTTTCCACTCTGTATGGTCAGCGATTATATTGGATCATGTCCAAGAGATTGTCTTTTATGACATGTCTAAATTCTCCTATAAATGGCAGCGCAATGACTTCACCAAATAAGGTGGCTTGTCCTGGGAAGGAGAGATAAAAGCATTACCTCACTCTGTCCTTTTTGCTCTCACTGATCAGATAAGGAAGGTCACATTGGTAGTGTGAATAGTTCAGCAGCTTTTATAACTAAGGTCTGGTTTTTGCTTGGCGTTTTGTCCGCTATGTGTATTTTGGACAACCTATGTTGCTTTTACCAACCAGCAGTTCACATACTAATGATTTATTTGCTGTCATTTTCTTTCTCTGATTTGAAGCTGCACTGATTTATGTTGTCTTGCCACATTTCTTGTGAAAAATTCTAATTTTTTATTTTCATTTTCAAACTGCACTTAAGCCTGACCTTGCTTATATTCATGTCTCTGACACATCCTCCAATATTTTCTAAATGGGTATAGAATAGAGGCATTCAGTCAAGTGTCTTGGAAACCATTTATTTCATTGACATTTGAAAGGAAAAATTGTGGACCCATCGTAAACCCCTTTGTCTGCTCTGGCATGCCAGTGCCTCAGAGGATATATTAAGCTGTCTGGCTGTTTTTAGCTGTCTTCAATCCAGGTCAATCACTCACACACACACGTGAACTTGCAGATAGTATTCCAAACAGCTGATGTGTATGGCCTCGCTGTAAATGTCTTCACAGGCCTCTGGCTCTGTGTTCGCTCTGCTGACCCTGGCTGAGTCCCCTGCCTGGCATCACATCTGTGGCTCATTGGTCTGAGGATATGTGCTGTCTGGAGCATAAAGGCTGCTTTATGACGCTGTGGATGAAACAATAAACTTAGTATGTGCAGATTTTTGCACCTAAAGTAGATATCCCACACTTATATTGCACCTTTTTAACCTTGTTTAGGTTCAACAAAGCACTTTACATGTGTTTCTTATTTACACATGCATTTTTTTTATGGCATACATGCTCTCTGTATACATACCACAGAGCCTGTTTTTCTCTCCATTCACACATTGATGTGCACACAGTATGGGTTTCAGTTTGCCCAAGACACTATGACACATAGGATAATCTTGGGATCAAACCACTGACCTTCCAGTTGGAATACAGGATGTTGAGCCATGATTTAAAAAAAAATATTAATTGACTGTTGGTACATGAAGCTTTATTTGAATTAAATAGCAAATGAACATTGCAGACATGTACCTTTTTTTAGGATGAGCAGTCTGGCTGGTCGCATTACTGAACACCATTATCAGTTGCAAGCTCTCTAGTCTGTGTTTAGGAATTCCACAATCACTAATGGTCTTTTGAAATCAGTGCTCCTTTTTTGTACTCGATAGTCTCAGGGTGCAAGGAAATTAACAGCACCTCAAATGAAAAATGGAAAGTTTTGGTTTTATTCTCCTCAGTCTTCAAAACACCACTCATATGAAAGAAATCTTCACTTGTGCATGAAAGTGGAGACTAGTGTACAGCAATGACCCGCCAATAATATTGAATAACTACAAGCACTGAATGTTGTTTCTTCAAATGTAGATCTCATCTCTGATTGTTTTATGTTAAATTTGGACATTAAATATGAAAGAGCCATTAGTTGGACTGTGCGTCATTAGCACTAATGACCTGTTTTCCCAGTCAATAAAGAGAACGACACCCTTATATCCACCATCAGCATAAAGTCTTCCACTCATATTTTTCTAGTGAGGAAAAAAAGACAAAGTGACTGTAAATCTTGTGGTCTTATGGCTTTATTTTTTTATGATTTAAACTGACTGATACTCGTCGTTCAGCACTCACTCTGCGCAGCTTTCACGGATAATACCAAGCTGATTTTTGTGGATAAGCTTGTAAAGCAAGTCAGGCATTTGTCAGACACAATTGTAAGCTAAAATGTAATGAGTGGGAGGGTCTGCCTCTTTGGTGCTCTGATTAAACAAGAAACACTGGGCAATCACAGAAAGGTCAGATCACCTCTCCACACGAGCACAAACATGCCACGCTGTTAAAAGAACATCATATCTGGAGTCTGGTTAAGCAAAATAGTTGGCTGTGCCTCAAGTATTTTTCACATACTCAGTGTTTCTCACAAACAAAACCTTTTTTATCTGTGTGTGCATTCAGGAATTCCATTTGTCCCCCAACTTATTGTACAGAATTTGTGGTCATTGAAGCAATATTTTTCACAAAAAATATCCATCCCCTTGCAAGTGCTGCTAAAGAATAACCTCTTCATCTAATAAATTCCACCCGTGGCAGCTAATACAAAGCTGCTTTTTATGGCAGATATCAAATCATTATCAAGTGCTGTTATTAATCCAATCTAAAATTTGCCAAAAGTAAAGCTGTCATTTAACTTCTTGATAGGAATGAAAAGATTTTAATTGTATCTGTGATGTATTGCGACATGCCATAAATGCTAAAGCCCTTGTGTAAGGGCATGCATGTCAGAGAAAAATAAGCTTTGTCGGGCAAGTTGATTGCTTGATTAAAAATCACTTTATTGCTTGTAGATGTTGACAGCCTCGATCATGTTCCCATTTATTTTTTTCTCATACATCTTTTTTTGTCATGTTTGCCTTTAAAAACAGAAAAAGCAGGCCGGGGAAGAATTAGAAGGGAAGCTGTAGATTCTATGTTTTAGAGTTTGCAGGTTGATTATATATCACTGAGCCACAGAAGTGTAATCAGGACCCCAGCTGGGGGTGTTGCTGTGTGTGCTGACCCTGTGAAAAGACTTTGTCCTCTGTCTCATCAGTGAGTTTTAGAGAACAAAAGGGTATTTTGTGGGGGGGTTTTCTTCTAAAACAGCACTATTGATGTAAATGTCTTTGTTCAGGTAACAGGTGCCTCTCTGAAACGATTGTGAAAGTGTGCATTTCCTCATCAGATACCTGCACTGTAATCAGCAGACAATCTTAATGACCTGTGTTAAATGCCAAATGTTAATTCTGCTGCATGTACTTGCAGTCAGATCACACCACTTCAAGACAAAGCGTTATGGGAACACAAATCCATTCCCCTAATGATTCCTACTTTTATTATTATTCGCATTTTATGTTTTATGTTTGTATGCGTGTGTTTGTATTAAAGAAACTGGGTTGGAGTGGATTTTGTTTGTGAAGGGTTGGTGTGTTTGACAGCTAGTCTATGCTTTATAGAAAACCTGTCTCATCTCTTAAACTCAACACTGCTTGAAAGATTTAATGAAGGTCCCAGTGAATAATTCAAGTACATCAATAACGTCTCATATTTCATTTGGATGGCCTGTGGCCAGTTTCTGTCGAGGTAAAGTTAGTTTTTGACAGGTCTTTGTATTCAACTACAAGGCTCAGATCAGTCTTTCTTTTTTATTGGAAGAGTCTTTCCAGTAACCCTGTTGCCTGTGTCACATGAGAAAATATTTTTCATGTTTTCTCTTAAGAAAATGAGCAGAAGTCAAAAGAGGACCTTTCTGAAGTGTTCGTTTTTAACAGAGGAGAATTTTTAAATATTTTATGCTCAGGGTTTCTCACAAGCACGTAAATCTCATATTTTGCATGCTCTTATAAAAAAAAATGAGTCTTCATTGGGAATGCATAAAACCACACACCCGTGAGCAAACTGGTTTGAAAAGAACAGATTTATGTAAAACTCTATCTGATAATCAGAAACAGTCACATTTAAACTCTTTTATTCTGAGTTAGTCTGCTTTATCAGGACTTCTTTGAATGTCAGAACTGTCACCACTTGTTGTTACAAAAGCAACTCTGATAAGTTCAAGAAACACATAACGGAACTTTTTCCAGCTGTAAAACTTTGGTTATTTCCAGCCATGAAACCATACCATCATTGCAACAGTAAGATGAAAGCACAAACATTGAAATCTCCCAGAAAACTTAACAAAAGCCGCTAAAGCTTTGACAGATTTTGTGGTTCACTGTAAAACGTTGATGAGGAAAATGGGTTTTCACGGTCTTACGGATAGAAAAAAACATTTTATTTGCTTCACATTACGATTTATTTTTTGTGGCCATGATTGCAGCACTTTAGTAGTTTGTGTGACTTCTATGTAACCTCCAAGTTTAATATAACACAGCAGACAGGCAAATATTTTACTTGTTGATGTCCATTGTGTTGTGTGAAAAAGAAATCTCTTGTGTCCTTCACATCTCTAATTGTATATCATGTTCAGCACAAAAGTGGGAGCTCTCTGCACTGTTAAAAGGACTTTTATCCATTGCTACTGCAGAAAGACAAGATTGCTATAGATCAAGGGAAACAAATAACCGATGAGTTCATGTTTGTCTATTTGCTTTGGTGGATTTTTCTCCTGTTTTCTTTTTCAGCTGCAGATTCTTTTTCAAAGCCCAACTCAGATCAGAGATTTACAACGATTTTTCTTATTCATTTATTTTTTTTACCCCTTTCAGAGTTCNTCACTTTCCCTCCCCAGACATGGAACTCGTTGCGCAGGAGAAGTTGCAGCTGCAGCCAACAATGGTGTCTGTGGTGTCGGTGTGGCCTATAATGCAAAGATTGGAGGTGAGTGAGAGGACTCCATTTATATTCTTAATGAGGCACAATGACTAATTAGGCTGTTATTAATTTAAATGAGTTTGATATAATTTAATTAGAAATAATATGCACAGTAAACTTCACATTTATATTAATTAACTCAGAAGGTAATTTCTCTCTGCCTGGATTCCTTTACCCTGCCACTTGAGTCACAACACTAGTTTTACTGTACTGCTGTCTCTGTGTTTCAGTAATGACACAGTGTTAGCTTTTAAGGCTGGCATCCTTTGTGTTACTCCTGCAACACGCACTTTGGTTTACTGACTGCTCAACTGTATTTTTCTCTCCTTTAAGTAAAAGTGGGCTGCAAAAAACAGGCAGTAGTATATAGAAACTGGACTTTGATCCAATGTCATTGAGAGGGGAAGCTTTTTTAACGTCAGGTGTTTTCCCAGAACAACTGAAAACAGCTGTAATTAAACCTCTGCTACAGAGAGACAATTTAGACAAGACACAGATGAACAACTACAGGCCGATCTCTAATCTTCCATTCTTAAGTAAAATCATTGAAAAGGCTGTTTTTCATC
>JAPMNP010636789.1:0-19539 GCA_029874935.1 Atherina boyeri
GCCAGACATGCTGCACTACACCCCTCTAACCTTTATGGGACAGTGCTCAGACAGAGTCCAATCCTCATTGAATGGTATGGCAGCCTGCTTGGAGTTTGTCTCCAAATGGCTAAAACAAAAAAAGAAAAAAAAAGAGACACACCATGTGAAAAGTTAACAAAGAAAACTGAAACCACTGTGGTAGCACACCTGTGGAAGAGTAGGCAGTTATTGTACTGACATCACGACTCAAATGACAAGCAAGGTGCCATAGTTGCCCTAGATAACACTAATCAACTCCTAAAAGTAGAAACAGGCACTGATTGATACCACAACAAAATCCCAGGGACATCACATGTTTTCTCAGATCATAACTAGCAACATTGTTTGATCTAATTAATCCATTTGGCCACAATCCCATACATCATTGGTTTCTGTGCATCACCTCATTAATATGGCCCCTACAGTCAAACACAGTGATGGCAGCAGCATTCTGTGGGGATGAATTTTCTATAACTGGGGCCGCAAGACTAATCAGGATGTAATGAAAGATAGATCCAGAAAAATGTAGAGCAGTTTTTACTTGAAACCTTTCACATGGTGTTCAACATTTCAGGCTACAACAAAGGTTTACATTTCAATAAGACAACGGCCTAAAGCATAAACACAGGAGTAGCTTGAGGAAGTCTCTATGCCCTGTAGTGATCAAACCACAGTCTGGATCTGGGTTCAGCTAGAGACCTGAAAATGGTTTTCTGTGACACCTCCTATTTGCACTTGTGGAACAATGGGATAAGCTTCTAAAGGCACAGTATGCCAAGCTTGCAGGATCATTCCCAAGAGGGCTTGAAGATTGTCAAGCTTGAAGTGCTTCCACTTAGTAATAAATGAAAGAACTGCAAAAAAAAACTGAAATGTGATAATTCAATCTTTTAATTTTCATAGATTTACATACAATCCAAAAGATGATAGTGGAAAAATATGTCATGATGAAAGAAATAACTAAAATGTATTTGAAAAATGAAAAACTAAAATGAAGAATTTCACAGGGCCTAAACCTTTCTCTCATCACTGTATATCTTCACTTTCCAATTTATATTGTTCATCCAACTAAAACTAATGCAGTTTAAAACAGTCTTGCAATGAAGGTTATACAACTCAGCTTTTATTGAAACTGTTTCATACTGTAGATGTGTTTTTAACTGGGTAGTTTTGTCCAAAAGTCACTGAAACTGGCAAAAGGATTTTTCTCTCTGAAAATGTCACAAATAGTTTTTATCCATCACTCTGCTTCATACAATGTAAACAGGAAAACGATCAATACTTTCTATTGTGATTATCCTTTGCTTGTAAAATAACACCAGCTCTTCATGCACAGTTTCTCCAGTTTCAAAGTAATAGACAGATGGCTTGCTTTAGTTAATTCTAACTACAATTTTTTTGTGGATTTAGTCTGTTTCACTTTTCTTTTTTCTTTTTATTTCTTTTTTGTTGTTGTTGTTGTTTTTAAAGTTATTTTTGGTTCTTTGATCCAATACCGTGTATTGATTTTTGCTGGAAATAATCCCACATTTTTTGGCACTCTCAGGCCAAGTAGTGTAAGGCACTTACTGGGAACTGAGGCGCTCCCCATGAGGCCCACATACTCGCAAGAGCTTTTGCATATTTGCATTTATATTAATGATACTGTAGGAATGCTGAAGTTACAGAAAAGCTTTTTAATTGTCTATCAGTATTTGATGGGTGAGCCAATACGTCTCTTGTATATCTTTAAAACTAACGTTTAATGCTGCTATTTGTTCGACTTGCATATCCCGGATGTTTTTGCTGGTATTTTATTGTAGTTGTTGGTGCAGATGCTGCAGTGAAGCGTTAAAGCATTGTTTACTTACTCTACTCTGGAGCAATCAGTCTGGACCAGGGATGGTTCTGGTCTGTATTGTGCCTTGGGTGAATGCTGAGGGCTGAGAATGTAGATGGCTTTTTATTCCGGATGATGGTAGGAAAAGCTCCAAAATACAGTATATGTCAACGCAAAACATGAATCAGTTAACCAACTGCAATGAAAATGCTATTGTGCACATTTTATTGATCTTTAAAAAATGCACAATACAGCAGTCAACGCGTGGCAGTTAACAGAACAACACACTTCAAATTTTCCAAAAAAATTGAACACATTGGTCGATATCAAATGTTATTTAAGTGAGTGCAGACCCATGTGTAGCGCAGAGAATTCTCTTTTGTGAGAACAGGACGTAAAATGACCAAGAAACGTGGAGTAATACGTGAGCTGAACTCATTGCGTCACAAACTAACAGGGTGAAATCAATAAGATGACGCAATGTGGCAATTCTCAGCAGCATGCTGATGTGGACTCCAATAAAATGTCATGAGAATGACCAGTAGTTTGGAAAATTGGTTGGGTCAAATCATAGAATTTCTTTTTTTGGTTTGCTGCTTTTGCTTATCCGCCCTCACACAGATTGTGTCCTGGGCACTTTCCCACTTTGGCCTTAGGGAAAACACCTCTGGTCTAGACAGATCAGAAAGTTCCTTCTCTGAGGTAGAATCTTAAAAAAGAATATATGAACCGACTTGTAAGACTTTCAATGCACCTCTCTAACTGGCTCTCAGCAGCTCAGGTAATCGTGAAAAAGACCTCAAGGTCCAAAAGGTTACCTTTGTTTGGCACCTTTTTATCTCACAGTGGTGAGGGATCCAGGAATAATGTGTCCATTTTTATCGGTGGTATCATTCTATTATTCTGCAATTGTCTCCTTCCTAGGAATTGAACCAAAAATCACAGGAGTCAATCAAGAACTAAACAATAAAATCAAGCCTAGGAGTTGTAAAGCTGAGATTTCTTTTGTACTTAGCATTAAATGTTGAGGTTCGGTACAGAAGGCCCTTTACTCTGTGTTTCAAGTATATTGTTTTAGTTTAGTTTTTTATGTTTTCTGACCAAATTCATTATGCTCAGAAAGCTTACAAATATTAATCTATCTGTTACAGATAGTTGCAACATCATGTACAATAAAGTCATCAAGCAGTGAAGAGAATTTTGTGGTCCGCTGACTTTATCACAGTAGTTAAAAAAAAAAAATAGTAAAACCTTGGTCCATTCAATCTGGCATCAAGAGCAAGAACAGCTTTATCACCTCATTATAGGGGTGCAGAGTTATCTTGATTGTTTCCTGGTGGATTTTAGGATGTCAGTAACCCAGTTCTCTCATGAATTCTTCATAATGTCCTTTGGACAATTCTATTTNCCAAGGAAAATAAACAAAGGCTCAAATTATTTTGTCCCTCTGCCATTAGGCTTTTTAAATGCTACAGACATTAGTTACTCTTACAGTAGTTAATAGACCTACAGAACAAAATCAAACTATTATCTATTCATTTATTGACTGAGCGGCTCATTATATTAATAATTTTCATATTTTTGATTATTTGGCTCAGTTGTATTGTATATGATCTTGCCCAGATGTCAGTCTCTGAAGCTGCTAATCTTTCACCTCTGATATGATGTCTTCATTTTGATGCTGAGTGTGTTCTGTTGTTTTTATGCAACTGATACTGTGAAACTGGGATGAAAAAAGTTGTCAGAATCTGACACCCTGCTGGCAATACTGGCACCACACGTTAATAATAACCACTTATTTTTGTAATCCAATAAACTCTGAATTCTCTCCAGTGTTTGTCTGAAAGTGGTTGGTGCTGGGAAGTGAAGTGAATCATTTTGTCAGATGCCATTTTGAATAATGATGTTTGTAAGTACGGTAGTTCTGAGCATTTAGAAAACTCTTGAAAGGCATTTGACTGATGAGAGAAAAGACAGGAGGAAAAAAAAGCTGCAAAGTATCTTATTCTAAAAACTTTGAAAATAGACCAAAGTTTTTCAGTCAGTGTTTTGTATTTGAACTTTCAGCAACATTGGGCAATAAACAGAAAATGGCTGTGCAAAGGCTTTTCCTAATCTTACGGGTGTCAAAGTTAATCTTTCAGAATCAAATCCTTCTTTTAAAGGTTAAAGATGTAATGATTACACAAGTACTCCGACGTCTGAATTGAATAAGTTAGTGAATGACCCAATTCTACATTTAAGGCTCAGGCTTACATTTGCCACACACAGATGTTCTCACAAATGCACTTTAAAACACATGCACACAAACACACTTTCCAAATTTCAAGACTTGACTGAGTGGCTAAATAGAAGCACAAACAGGTAGTGCATTGATAGGAGAATGTGGATTTTCTGCCAGGAGAATGTCAGCGCCATCCTTTTTTCCCCATCTTGCCACCTCCAAACTTATGACAAATACAGGGAAAATGGCAAACAGAGAAAGATAGAGAGGAAAAATAAAGGATTGAATGAGAGGCAAACCTTGGTGGCTGGCAGTTGATAGATGGGATGCAAACAGTTTGTCTTCCTCTGGAGTCCGTGATAACATAGCGTCCTCTCTCCTCCTCTGTCTCTTCCTGCCTGTCGTCCATTTGTCTGTTTCTGTCTGTATTTGTTTTTCACCATCTTGGTGAAAAACACTCCCTATACAGTTTTCCTTCCAAACTCTAAGATGCCTTTGGGTTGCTGAAAGCCGGTGTTTTCCTTTACTTCTCTTTTTGTGCATTAGCTAAATGTGTCTTTTTGCAGCATCTGGAGGAAATACTACAAATCTAAATTATATCTCTCCCATTTCCCCCTCTGCCCTACTACCTATACACTTTGTTCTGACTTTTTTTTTTTTTCATCTCATTTTCTCTGGCTGACGGACAGTTGGCAAGAAAAACCGCGGGTCGACAGGTAAAGAGCCCATTTACATTTTCATTATCTCCCCTGTCCTTTACTTCTTACTCTTTTTCTTTCTATTTAAACAGAAACAAATGTTGCCATGACCCTCCCAGTGCAAGGTCAAAACAAGAAGCTGCTAAGCTAACTTTTTCACAGAAAGTGACATATTGGCGGCAGGGATTGGTGCATGCAGTGAGGAATGTTGCACCAATGAAGTGTTACCATTTCTGACTGGCTTAAGCATTGACTTAAGATTAAATAATGCAAAGGTTTAAGTTAAGAGGTAACATTATCTATTACAATCTGTTAGTAGATTTTAATGGGATTGTTTTAGCATAAATGTGTAGATGCGTTTAATATTGCATCTACATTGCCTATACAGCAAAACACTGCAGGTTTAGCTCTGCCTCCACAGGTCTTAAGCATAGCAATCCATGCTAAATAAATGTGAAAGTACACAATTAAGGGGGGATTGGATAAACTTGATTTATTTAAACTGAAGTACTAAAGTTGATCCAAATGTTGCATTAGTCAGATGCACTAAAAATATTTTCATGTGGGCCTAATTTAAATTTGATATGAAAGTACAACTAAAGTGAAGCTATATTTTTAAAGGGCCTATCCTCTGTCCCTAGTTTTGCTTTGACCTGCATCTTATTACATGTTAGATAAGTGTCAGGACTGACCTGAGGTATCCAAGCCTCCAAAGACAGACAATAAGTCAACTTGTGAACAGTGGGAGACATTGTTGTTGATTGATGCTCAAAGGCACACGAGGCATTATTGAGACATTGACATTACTTATTGTGGTGTATCCACTACTGTTGTTGGCTTTTGTTTCAATAAATTGTTTGAAATGAGGAACCATTGCCATTGCAATGCTTCCATTCAAATGCCTTACTACTACTCATGATATAAAATTTCGTTTTCCATAAATTTCCCCTGAAAGGTGACTATTTTTTAAGTTTTTGTGAGTATTTTATGATACAAAAATCCTTTCTATTTACACAGAAAAACTTAAAGCAAACAGAGAAGCAAGGTTGTGTGTAATTGGTTGTTAATGGGGGAACAATGGGGACACCTCATATTTGTCCTCATGTTGTGTTTTTGGCTACACTAAGCCACACAGAATAGATTTAGTTATTTTTTGTGAGTAATGAGTATTGAACACAGCGTTGAAATTTGGTCCATCAAAGCCGCATCCCTCCTCACAGCCACATCTGACACTGCAGGAAATGGGCAGCAATGCCAGTAACTTCCTGTCTTTTTGAAAAACACTGACTTGCAGCAGACACTAAAGCAGATTCTGAGGTGTGCATGGGGCGTTTGAAATGTGAAATGTGAACAGTGGCAGCAATTGTATTAGCAGCAGGTGACAGTGCAGCCTCCAGGCGTTCAGAGAATGAGCAGAGCACTGAGGGCTTAAGAACACTACAAAATGAAAAAGGTCTATCGGCTATCCAGACTCAACCCCACTGTCTGAACTGGCAAGGCTCACAGAGTGACATTTTATCTTTTCTGTCATGCTAACTTATTAATAATGTCTGTTACCTATGGAAACTGTGGAACGGAACAATGCAACCTCCTCTCTCAAAGGCCAATGTGGGAGGGCTTTATCGTCCAGCAGGGGGCGACTCTTGTTTTTGCAAATAGAAATCTTTGACAAAATTAATTCTTATTTAATCTACTTAGACTACAGGGTCTTAATCTACTCTGGAGTCCGTGATAACATAGCGTCTTACTTAATCTACTTAGACTACAGGGTCGTCTATTGACCGGAAGGTCAGTGGTTCGATTCCAGGCTTCCCCAGACTACATGCCGAAGTGTCCTTGGGCAAGACACTGAACCCCATACTGCCCCCAAATGCACCTATCGGGGTCTGAATGTGTGTGTGAATGTGACATGTAGTGTAAAGCGCTTTGGATAAAAGTGCTATATAAGTACTGGCCATTTACCATTTAATCTGTGACCTTTCTAAACATCTTCATAGTCAATTCATGGCCTTAATCACTATTATCTTATCTTATTTGCCATTCAAATTTTATTCATGGGGCTACAATAAGGTGAGGTTATGCTGTTGCACGTAACTTGGTAAACAAGATCACTACAGCTAAATTGCTAAACTCAAGTTTCAAAATGTGTGAAAACGGATGGAATACTACCCCAAAACAGATGTGCAATGTTGGAGAGGATGTGGGGAACAGGAGCTAAATTATACACATAGTTTTTTTATATTTCCAAAATGAATACCCTATTGGAAAGAAGTTGAAAAAATTATGAAGCATATATTTGTTTTAAAGGAACCCCTGAATATACAGTAGTAAATTGGCTAGGCATCAGGCTGCGTGTGAAGATAAGAGCAAGGGATTTTAAACTTTTTTAAATTATTAAGCGTATCGGCCATGAAGCAGATCACAAGAACATGGAAAGAGAAATTTACACCTAAACTAAAGACCTGGATTTTGACAATTGTGGAAATTTTAGATTTGGAAAAACAAGACATTTAAAACCGGAAAGAATATGAATAAGAGAAAACATGCAGTGAAATGCAAAACCAAATAATGACTCTAAGTTACAATGGAAGACTCATTGCAATAAAGTAATAAAAAACTTTAAAAATGTGACTCTGCAAAACAGTGAATGTTTTATGGCAACTATGTATACACTCAATGTGTTTCTTTCAGCTTGAATCAAATACACTTTGTTGGCAGCAGATATATATCACAGCTAAAGCACATACAAAAGTCCAGCTATAATCTTTCTTAATGGACACAAACTAATCACTGGACTTTTGTGTTCCTGACATTCTGTCTCTTAATCCTTTTAAGAGTCGTGACCAAATGCAGATGTGTAATTGTGTTTTCCTCATTTGGACTTATGGGCATGACAATGTGTCACATGTTAAAGAAGTTGTATAATAATTGAGAAAATGTTTTTTCTCTTACTTTTTCCCTCATCTAAAAAAAGCATGAAGCTATCATACATGCTCTTATTTCAGGACTTTATTGATCAAATGCTGCTTCAATGTGTCATTTTAGGTCTTGTCAAGAGGCTTAAAAGCCTGAACAAATATGATACTCAAATAATAAAATATTGAATAATCTCAGGAGAATAACTCCTGCTCTACCTCAATGTTACCGCGACATGTTTCTATCTTTTGCTCCTCTATTTTCTCCTCTGTCTTTCCATCTTCTCCTTCCACTACTTGTGTGCAGTGATGACAAAGATAGGTAGAAAGTTTGTCAGCTGAAGGAAAAGATGTATATTTAAAATCAGGCACCTTTCTCAGTCCTCTTTCTGCTTCCCATTGTCAGTGTCTGTCTCCCCTTGGGGTTTGCTTCCTCAACTCTTGCTGTGGTTATGACATCGTGTGTGTCTTGAGTGTGAGCATGTGGCATGTTTTGGTTTGTGGTTCTATACTGGCTTTCTAAAGCAAGTGTACTCCGATGATGACACTTAGCTGTCAGGATGCTGCATTAATGAGCGCAGTGACACACACAAACCCTCGCCTCACCCTCACACACATAGGCAGTAATCTCAAGAGGGATCAGCAAATGATGATCTTCTCCTCTCAATTTATTTTTTTGCAACAAAACTCAGTGAAATGTTTCAGAAAAATGTTTTTTAACCCTCACATTCAATTTACCCTCTTTTGATTTTTTTCCTTTGCTTTCTTTTTTAGAATCTAACTCAAACTTTTTTTTCTGTGCTGTGCATGCGGTCTCGGTGTGATATGTTCGCGTTAGTTGGCCGTGAACCCTGCAGACACATATCTGACAACTCTATTAATACACAGTCAGCTAACACCAGCCTCCCCCTCTGTGCATTTGTGCGCGTGTGCATTTGCATCCTCTGCTCTCCAGGATGAATTAAAACACACAGATCTCCAGTCACAGAAGGATCATGCACACACTCAGGTTGACTCACTGACACTGTTTGGAGTTGACTGGCGGATTTAAAAAGAGAACAAACTGTAATCTGAGAGAATCCATTCAGAGATGGATTATATTGTAATCTGTGGATGGAATAGCCTTTCATCTCCATCTCTGGCTCATGTTTATCTCTGCCTCTCTACCTCATTTCTGTCCTGAAAACGCTACCTATCTTTTTAACCAACCCCCTTTTTTTCATCATTCCTATCCTTGATTCAGCGTGCAATTTTTCAGTCTCCAGCTGAACGACACACACTCGCTCACACACCCTCACACAGCTGTGTCACCTCAGCAGCACATTACTGTCAATCAGCAATGATTGCGCTGACGAGAGGATTGTAACGTTCCAATGCCTCACTGGCTCTTTGGTGCTACATTTTACCCACATCGATGAGCACACGCAAACACATACACACACACACACACACACACACACATACACACACACACACGCTTGCAGGAAGATGACATGGCTTATATATATTTTTTTTTCTCCCCTGTCATCACTTGTTTTTTTTTCAACTGGTTTAACAACCCATCTTTTTATCGTGCTACTTTCTTTGATGAAGCTTTTTAGCCCCAAGTTGTTGTTCTGATATTACTTTGTTATCCTCTAAACCATTTGCAGTTTTTTTCTTCAATCATCCCTCTCTCCATCACTCCTACTTTCCTTCTCTCAACCACATGGTGTTTCTCATTTTTTAAATGAGGAATCCAGTAGAGTTCATTTAAACTTCTGGACTCTCATTGCTTCGCAAGGGAGCCTTTTAGCTGCCACAGCTTGCATAATCACAAATAACAAGCTTGTCTGCCAGTTTAAATATGTCTCCTTCTTTAAGCTGAAGAAGATTAATTTAATAATCTCAGTTTAAACAACTAAAAGGAGAAGATAAGAGGATGATAGAGAGGAAGGGAGGGAAGATAGGCAGTAGGAAACAGGAGATCCAGACGAGATAAAATGGTAGAGATTTCCCTGGAGAAAGAGGATGTTAGACACACCAACAAAGAAAAAAGAAAAGCGCAGATCAAACAACCGCATTTTGCCTTCCCCTTTATTTCCACCATCATGTCTGTCACTCCAAGAGGAAGACCATCTGCACAGTCCGCCTTCACTTTTTCTCCATTTGCATACATTCTGCAGTTTCTCCTCTCTCCAGACCTTTTTCTCTTTCTTAAGTGTTCTCCCTTGTCACAGTAGTATTCCTGCTGTCCTGATTTGTCGATGTTCTCCCCTCAGACACATGATCCTATTTAATAGGTTAGGTTCATGTCACCTTACACTCGTTATCTGCAGCAGTTGCTGCCATTAAGGCTGCACTGATGGTTACTAGCCACTGTCTGACCTCTGCTTCCCACACTAGACAGCTAATGGACACTTTACTCTTGTTCTCCCCACTTTTAGCTCTGCCTGTCCATCATTCTTCTGTCTCTTCATATCTTCCACCCACTCCTGCTACCAGACCTCACTTCTCCAAGACCAGACCTTTCAAACTGTGACTAGACACACAAGATACTGCTGTGCGCACAATAAAATTAAAGATATGGACTTCATGTTTGTGTGTACTTTATACTATTTTCAGCCAAAGTATTGAAACCACTGATGAGTAAAGTAAAAACCATTGACTGACTCATTAGAGGCTACTCTGAGAGCCTGTAATTGAAGCAAATGTGTTGAATGAACAGAAAATGAGCAGGTGTAAGGGTCAGCGCAATAACACCCCCCTCCTGAAAATTTAACAAAAAAAATAAACAACCCAGCAGCTCTTGCTCCCAGTGTGTAGTGTTTGATACTTAGGAAGTTCAGGTCCAAGGAATAACATTTATTGCCCAATTGACACTTTGACTGTGCTTGTGGAACTACAGTTGACCAACGTGGTCTGATCGCTCAGGGGATAATCAAAGACAAACTGATTGTTTAAAACCTCAAGCTGAGTGACAACATCCTTGGTTAAAGCAATGTTCCAGCAATGTGTGCAGGGCCTTCCTGGGGTTGGGAGAGGGAGAGCAATGCCCAGGACTGTACTTAGGTAGGCACACTGGGTGATAAAAAATGGGGGAAAAAACGTGGGATAAAAGCATTTAAAAAAAAAAAAGCAATGTTCCTCACACACATAGCCCAACTCACCTGTTATTACCTCCCGTGCTGGTTCAGAGGCACATCAGAGGCAAATCAACTTCAATGCCCCCATGCAGCCTCTGTACTTTCACACATGACATCAGTATGCAATGAAAGCGGAGTCCTGGCATAAAAGGCACATGTAAAAAAAAAAAAAAAAAAGGTTTGAGAGTGTTAGGGTCCTACATCTCAACTATCTATCCCATTCATGATCCAACCTCTACCTTGAGTTGAAGCATCAGTGAGTGTAGGTGACAAGACTATTGAGTGCATGAGTGTGTGTCGCTGCGTGTGCCATTGCTCGCCTGTCTACTTGTACCCACATACGTCTCACACTTCTGTATGACAGTGGGATATGACTTTTCAGGGCTTTCTCTCTGATTAAAAAAAGAGGAGAGGGAGAATGTGAAGAAGGAATAAAGAGCACAGTCAATTACCACCTTTTCCTCCTTCCCTTCAAAGAGGAGATCAAAGCTACCCCCCCCCCATCTTCCCACAACATCCCCCTCTCCTTCCATTCAAACCCCGTCCCCCGACCTCCATCAGAACTAGCCTGTTAATTTGTACTCTCTACTCTCTCTTATTGCAAATCTACATATTCATCAGTTATGAAGTCATGCACAGAAAACCCAGGAATATACTCATATATATATATATATGCACACACTTTCTCAGAGTACCATAATTTAAAGGCCATATCACTATGACCACCTGTCTAATACTGAGGTTCTTCTCATGCTGCCAAAAAAGCTCTGACCAGCCAGGGCATGGGCAAAGAACATCTAAGGGATTGTCTAGTACCAGAACATTAGCACTAAATCTTTTGATCCCTGTGGGTTGTGTGGTGCGGTCTTTGTGGATTGGTCTTACCTCCTACAGATGCCATCAGATCCCACTGCTGCCCTGCGGGGTTAGATTTCTGCTGGGAGGATGTGCTGTTGCCATATTTTGGGGTTGTCTGCAAAAAAGTTTGGGAAGAAGTATCCAACTAAAATCAATGTTAATGCCAGGATGCACGTTTTTGCTTCAGAATATTGCAATGGAAAAAGATGACCAGTGTAACTGACCTTGCTTGTCAGTGGTTTTAATGTTTGTCCTTATCAATGTTTAGGTTTCATTAAATCAGTGAAATACCAACTAACATTTCTCTAATGGCCAATCCAGTTTGGTTTTATGCAGGTTTTCAGAGCATTGTTATTCTAACTGATAGAAGTCATAGTGAGCCCTTCTTTTGTAAGAGGCCATTCAGATCATAAACCATACTCACATACACCACTGTACTCTCCCACACGCCTTTCTGGCCATAAATCTTTCTTCACATACTCATTCCACTGTACTCTTCTGAACGACATCATTGTAATTCACACTTGCTGCTGTACTATCTCCAACATGCCATTCTACACAAAATATTGGAAAAGTTCAGATGGCATTAACTAGATTGTGCATTAAAGTGTCTAAAGGCATTTCTGTGTGTCTGTGCTGTTTGGAAGTAGAAAAACTCTTTATGTCTGCATTCATTGTGGATTCCACCAACACCATAAATAAACAAAACTAGGAAAGACCAATAAAAATGTGGATCTGTAATTTTTTATAATACATTTTTGGTTCTTTTTAACAAATCAAATTTGTAGGAAACTAATTATGCTTTACCTTTCCCTTTAGGTAAATATGTTGCTTTTCTGTAAACATCTATAAGTCTTGTCTTTAGGTGTAACCACCATACCATGACCACTGCCTACCCCACCCCCGCCTACATTGGATGAACTTCATCGGCTGCGATTTTGAAGTGTTGGGGTTGTCATTTGGCCATTGTCATCTTAGATTTTTTGGAGCAAAGACGATATAGCTGAAAAGCTAGATAGGGTACTACTGCTTTAGACTGCCAGCTCCAAGTGGCCAGTGGTATTGCACTGGTGAGTTTGTGGCTTAAGCCATCCTTAATATACAGTATATTCTGTACAACCTATAATAACCTACAGGTCTACGTAAAAGAAGACTAATGGTTTATATCTTACAAGAGCAAGTTAAAAATCAAACTAACTAATTCAATTTAGCTTTATTTGTATAGTGCAAATTCACAACAACTGCATCTCAGGGTATTTCAAATCAAATTAAGTCAATCTATTGTCATCCAATCAGTATTCCTACAAGCCAATTCATAATGAATAATAGCCCAACAAAGGAAATCAACAGATTGCATCAAAATCTTGACTTCGATTCAGTCCCCCATCCTGAGCATGCATGGGGCGGCGGGCAACAGTGCAAAGGAAAAAAAAACTTCCTTTTAAATGAAAGGAAAAACCTCTGGCAGAACCTGGCTCAGGGAGGGCGACCATCTCCCTGGACAAGAAAGTGAGACCAACAGGCACTGCAACTTTTTGCCAGGGAGACCTGCTGATAGAGGAGAAATACGAGTTAATGATGCCAATACTGTCCTAAGTTTATACATGAAAACATAAAGAGCAGAGAGATGAGAAGGGAAGGAAGTGCTCAATACATCATGGGATGTCTCTCAGCAGTCTAAGCCTATGGCAGCTGACCAAGGGATGGCTAACCACCCCTAATTATAAGACTTGTCAATAAGGAAGGTTTTTCAGCCTGAAAGACGAAGGTTCTGCCTCCTATTCTACTCTTAGAGACTCTAGGAACCATTAGTAAATCTACAGTCTGAGAGCCAAGAGCTTTTCTTTGAATATACAGAACTATGAGATACGTGATATACAATGGAGCTTGGTCACTAAGAGCTTTATACCTGAGGAGAAGAAATCTGAATTCTAGCCTTCATTTAACAGGGATTTCAGGAAGAGAAGTTAAACCTGCAGAAATAGGATAGGTCCGGCTAGTTCTCATCAGAACCCTCGCTGCAGCATTTTGGATCAGCTGGAGACTTTTCAGGGCATATATACAGTAGTCCAATCTTGAAGTAACAAAAGCATGAACTAGTTTTTCTGCATAACTCTGACAGGATTTCCCTAATTTTAGAAATATTGCGTAGGTGGAAGAGGGCGCCTCTCGAAACCTGTTTTTTTATGCGAATCAAAGGACAGACTCTGGGAAAAAATAACTCCATGGATCCTTGATGTAGTCTTGGAAGCCAAATTATTGCCATCCAGATTAATTACATAGCTTAACAAATTTGCCCTGAGGTTTTCAGGTCCAAAAAAAACAACTTCAGTCTTCAGTCAGAATTCAGAAGGGGAAGATTCAGTCATCCATGCCTTTAAGTCTTTAAGATATCTTTCTTATCTAACAAACGTATTGGCTTCTTCTGGCTTCATGAATAAGTATTTCTGAGTATCATCCACAAAGCAATGAAAGTTTATACTATTATTTATCTAATGATATTACCTGAGGGAACCATGTAAAATGTGAAAGTATTGGTCCAAGTACAGAACCCATAACTCCATGACTTACCAGAGTAAGTGTTAGGAAGACTCATCATTTAACAAACTGAAATCTATCAGAAAAATATGATTTAAACCAGTCTATTGCCGTTCCTTTAATCCCCATAACACGTTCAAGCCTCTGTAACAGAATTTTGTGATCAATGGTGTTGAATGCAGCGCTGACATCTAACAGGACAAGTACAGACAGGAGTCCTTTATCTAAGGCCATGAAAAGATCATTGGTAACTTTCACCAGCGCAGTGTCTGGTCTATGATGAGCTCCAAATCCTGACTGAAACTCTTCAAACTATTTACTGCTCAAATGGGCACAAAGTTAAGTTGAAACTATTTTCTTGAGAATTTTAGACATAAAGAGCAGGTTGGATAACTAACAAAAAGCAACTTGTTTATCTTTATTTTCACTAAACTCTTTTGCCAGAATGTGTGAAGCACACCTTTACACATGCTCACACTTTCTTTTTACAGTGTGACAGTGGCCTTGTATGATTTCTATCTTCTTTCAGGACTGCTAAACAACAACACACTTTGAAGCATGCCAGAAATCCACCATATTGTCCAACATCCAAATAACTGAGAACTTACAGATTTAATGTTAGCTTTGAATGGTAAATATGAGAATGATAACAGGTTAAATGTGGGCTGCATTACCCCAGATGAAATAAAGCCTTGGACACTGTGATGGCCTGCACTCTGTAGCAATGTCTGTTTGGGAATGTAGACTTCTTGATTGTGCACGTGTAAAAACAGTGTGGTTGTATCTGTGGGGGACTCTCATGATCTCTGTTTGAGATTATGCTGTTGTGTGTGCAAGTAAGATTTGTGTGCATAACTTCCTCTCATATTTTTTTCTCTGTGTTGCAGATCCTGAGTCAGAGCTTGTGGCTCCAGCAATTGTGATTGGACCTAAAAACACAACAGTGGTGGCAGGAAGAGAGGCTTCACTGGAGTGCATTGCTAATTCAAGGTACGTTTTTTTGTGTCCATTAACACAAAAACACATGCGAGACAGTTCTTTTTCCTTCCAGGGCAGTTACAGAATGTTACATAAACTTGCAGTTCAGCAAGTCATACCCCCTAGTGTTAGACACACTAACAGAGGCAATATACAGATGAACAGTCACACTTCCATCACTTTAGAGGACATTATGTTGACTTATATTTCCTAAAGATTTGCCCTAGCTATAACAACAACTGCTGCCTTTAGCACTTTAACCTTAATCCAAACCTCAGACCAAGTTGTCACATTGGAATTTAATGATTAACATTATGTGAAGCTGATCCCCAGAAAAAAGGCAGATTTCACACCACTACTAAGTGAGCTTTAAAAGAAGTCCCATCTGATATCATAACCCAAGCTAAGCAATCCTGCAAATTTACACTGACCAGTGCCAAGTATTTAATGCACAGACACTCATTTATTTACAGCAAAGTGTGTGAAGTATAGTCTAAGATTTGGAATACCAACTCTTACTGTATACTTCTCACAAAATTTACAACCTCATTTAACACTATAGCTATGAATATATTCAGCTGTAGTTCTTTGACATCAGTTCTACTCTATATTTGTAAAGCACCAGTTCACAAAGCATTTTAAGCAGAGAACAAACAAGTGCAAGAAATCCAATAATAATTCAATTTACTGTCAGTTAAAGAAACCAAGAGATTGCCATGGATTTTCTGTTAGATTCAATCGGATTTTCTGAGCATGCACAGGCAGGTGAGTAACCCTGGAGCAGTGAACTCTCTTCTGACAGACAGAAACCTCCAACAGAACCAAACTAAAAAAAGGCAGCCATCTGCCTTGATTTTTTTTAACTGGACAAAGACACAAGCAAACAAACAAAACACCAGAGTTCTGTACTACAAAGCAGGATTGACATACCTGGGATATATCTCTGTTTCCTGGATTGATTTACCCAGACATTCGTAATCCAGATAAGCTGTACAACAATGCTGGTTATCATCTTGGAAATTTAAACCAGGGTTTTCCTATCTTTATTGGTGTGCCCTCACATACAAGTAGTTGTGTTTGCATTCATTCCTATCACAAGCATGGAGAACCCTGCAGAGCAGCTTACTTAACCTTGGAGGAGCAGACAATTATTTTCCAAAACATAAAGAGTTAAAATACATCATCCAAGCCAAAGCAACACTGTTGCTGCTGCAAGTGCCAGGAAGGAATGCTGGGAGTAAATTGCTTAACTCTGTTAATGCGTAAATTAGTCAGATTATACAATATTAATTCTATGGAAGATTTAAATGGACAGCACTTTAACACTCAATTTCCATTTCTTACAGCACAGATGTTTCAGATAGAGCTCTTCCTCAGTGTCCTTCCTTTCCTTTATATTTTCCATTGAGTTATTTTAAGGCTCAGCACCCCCCCACGTTAGAGTCTTTTGATATTAATTCTTCACCATGACAGCACGAGCAGTTCTGCGTTCCTTAAATTCATGTTTCTCCAGTTCTGCCATGTATTATTATTAACTTCATTGTTTCAGATGCAACCCTCGTGGAGCTAAACAGACTTGGGAACAAGTCAAGAAAAACTACAAAAATATACTACAGAGCATTCAAGCAGTACATTTGCAACATCTGTCTCCATCAGTTGACAAATGTAGCTCAGTCCATCACATGAAAATCTGTACCTTTCGTATAAGATGTCATCAACAAGGTTGCATCTATCCCTAAAAACTCTTTCTCTCCTAAGCACTTCTCTAATAATCCACTTACGAACGCCGAAAGGATGTTCTAGGAATGGGCAGGTCATTTTCCTAGAGAAGTGATTGGTCAGGAGGTGGTGTTGATCTTTTATCAATAACATAACCTGCTCTGGAGCAGGTTAGCCATTCAGCATAAGTTACCATGTTGATTTACCCCAATAAGAAGTGAACCAGTGTTGCTGAAAACCCAGGGTTAACCCTGACGTTAACTCGATAAGAGAGAATCCATCTTCATAGTACAGGCCTCAGGCCAGGGGTACCTGCTATGGAATGAAAATCAAAATAGTCATACAGAGTCATCTGCAAAGAGAGTATAAGGAAATGAGAGCAGGCTATGGAAAGGTGCATCATGGGAGGTCCTTTGGCGGTCTAGACCTATTGTAGTATAACTAAGAAGACCTGAGCCGGTCTAAACCACAAGTTTTATTAAAAAGAAAAGTTTAAAGCTCCAGTTGTTGAGAGTCACCTCCTAAAATATACACACAAAATAAAAGGAATACATACTTTCCCTTTGATTTACAGAGTTTGTACAAATCAAACTTGAAAATCACCTAATGATGTTTTCTAAATGCTTCGGATCAGCATTTAATAATAGTGTTGCTCACTATGAGGTGTAAGTGACTATTAAGCATATTAGACAACCAGAGTGTATCTGCAGTGGGTGCTAAAAAAGCTTAATAACAGCAGGAGCCATCTCCACCATTTAAACAGAAGTATGGTCAGATCATGCATTTTTAATTCAACACAAAGTAATTTAATCTTCTCAGCTTGCTCTACATCTGCACACAAAGGGTATTAGCTCACAGTTTTTTTTTTCTGACAAGAGCAAACCTTTTTATAGAGACTATATCCGCTATCAGAGGAGCACTCATTGAAAAACTTGCTCCACAGAAATGATTTTGTAACCGGGAAACACATGAAAGGGAGAAACATACCAAGTTTGAACTAAGAGTTAGATCAATTAAATCAAATGCTTTGCTTAAGTCTGAATTCAGCTACTTTCCACATTCATTAGTTTCCACTTGCTGTATTTGTACCTCAACTGACCCTAACCCTGATAGAGCAGTGAAATAATTAGAAACATGACTGAAAACACAAAGTGCTTTGAGGCCCATTAAAAAAGCTTGTAAGAATGTTTTTCTTTTTTCTTTGTTGTGGACAGGATCCACAGAGTTAGTGAATATTGATATTTCAGCAGCTACTTAAATAACTTTTCCTCTTTTTTTGTACATACTTGAAAGTGTATCATCTGGGATACAAAAAGC
The DNA here is from genome assembly GCA_029874935.1 of Atherina boyeri. Classification (NCBI taxonomy): domain Eukaryota; kingdom Metazoa; phylum Chordata; class Actinopteri; order Atheriniformes; family Atherinidae; genus Atherina; species Atherina boyeri. The sequence goes on from JAPMNP010636789.1 coordinate 18,213, forward strand.
ACTATGTTCTTTGCTGTATCTCAAAATTCATTTTTCTTTTTTTCTTTTTTGTCCAGCTAGACTTAGTTTTTTTTCTAAAGAAAGGGACTGTCCTATGGTGGGAAAAGAAATGTAGCACTGCATGGCAGCACCTGTGTCCAGCTGGACTGACAGCAGTCTGACCAGCACTTACCCTTACTGTACCCTTCTGTTTGATTTCTTGCTTGTGTTGTTCTCTCAATTGTGAGTCGCTTTGGAAAAAAGCGTCTGCTAAATACAGTATAGTAGTAGTAGTAGTAGCTTTATCATTCACAGTTTGGCTGCATATAAACAGGATTTGGTTTTATGGCATATTGTCACAAAAAATATACAGAAATTGAATCTGGATGTGGATAACGTTCCAGCTATTTGATAATATTCTCTGATGAAAATGAAAAAGGAGGAAAGCTTCCATTGTTTATCACATGATTGCTTGTTTTCCTCAAAATCAGCTGCAAACCAAACGCAGGTCAAAATCAAATTGGAAGGAAATACACTGACACCAATGGAAAAATAAAAAAAAAACTGAGCTTCGCTTTCAAGAGCAGATGTCGCCCTGTATTAATGTTGTCTTACACAAATACCCAAACGCAAAGGAATGGCATTTTGATGTTGTTTATCCCAACAAAATTTCATTTTCCAGAAAAACTCATTTCCTTTCTCAACATTCGGAATAACTGACTAAAGCTCCTTCATGCTGAGTAGAGCTGACTGCTTTGATATACAGTGTCATCATTCATTTACTGCCTCATTGACAAATAAACTGATGGATTTAATATGTTGTAATTGCCTTCTGTCACACTTTTCCTTTTTTCTCCAATTCTCCTCACTCCTCCTCCTGTTTCCTCCTCTCTCCTCTCAGACCAATTGAAGGGCTTGTGGTGTCGTGGAAACGGGATGGGCGTTGGCTCACCAGTGGGCGTCGGCTCATTATCCCTGCCCCCACCTCTTCGGACACAGGGTTATATGTTTGTGAAGCGTCGCTTAGCAACACTACTGCCAAACCCGTGGAGGCAAGAGCACACCTTACTGTTATGGGTAAGAGAAAACCCTGACACGGACACAGTCATGTTTTCATTCCTTTAAAGGGACATAATGTAAACATTTTCTGTTGTTACATGGCCAAAATCAATGTCTGCATTTATAAATGTGTTATCATTGGTGTATTATGATCTCCGCTAATAATCTGACTCACTCTCTTAATTGAAGATTTCTAGATTTGTTTCTACATATGGCGGGTCAGCCGGTAGGGAAGCGCCATGACAGTTGGCCATCTTGAAACTACAAGTGGCTGAGCAGAACAAATACA
>JAPMNP010636793.1:0-18271 GCA_029874935.1 Atherina boyeri
GTTCAGAGCTTGTCAGCAGTGGACAGTTCAGACACTGTTACAGACTCAGCTCTCTGTTTTTGTCTTACTAAGCAACGGATGCCGAAATAAATTCATATCAAAGAGCATGCCAACTACTTTTTGTGGCCAGTTTGAATTGGACACTTTCCCTTCATGTAGGAAAAAAAAATAGGATGCCGTGTTTTTACCGTAACCACAAACACATGTGGCTGTGGAGTGATTATCAGTCAGCTAAGGCCTTGTTCACATGAGCAGGAGTGTTTTGACAAGTGTTTTTTCCCTACTTTGTTCCCAAAAAAATACAGCATAATTCAGAAAAAAATCTCAGAAAATGCAAAACACAACCAGTGACAGTTTATTGTAGTCGGTAAACAGGTGGTACAGATTTGCTTTGTTATTTTCCAACTGAAAATCCAAATCCAAAGGTGTTTACTGACATGTTCTCTCCCCTCATCTTCTAAATGTTAAATGTACACAAACTTCTCTGAAAGCACTGATCTCACAACATTTGTCTCATTGGAACTCACTAAAAGACAACAGAAAAAACATATTATTCTGCAGTAACAAACATTTAATTAAAAAAGCTATTCCACCAACAAGAGGTCCAGTTGGATCTTATGTAAAACCAGCAGAGGTGGTGGTTAGTTCAGTTTTCATCAGTACTGTAGTTCATGCTTCTGTTTTTCAATACAGTCAGACGGTAACTGTAAATTTATGTGCAAACATGTAAAAACGTCCCATTGAGAAGGTTGGCACAGACGCCATCTTTAACACTCAATATACTGAATGTGGTACAGTCTATTTTTGTTCAAAGAACATTTCATTCAAATGTCTGATTCAGATTAGGAATACAATTATATTTCTATATCTTAGTTGAATAAATCAGCATGGGACATCTCATATCGATCACTGGCTTCTGCTTCGATTCTAATTGAAACCGTATCTTGGCAGAATTTGCTGCATCAGCAAACATTAAATCATTAGCCATTGAATCCCCATGATGTGTCATCGAACATGATTTACATCCCTTCTGCACAATCTTATGTAGTGAGTTAATCTGTCCATATCCCAGCATCAAAACCAGAATCTGTAAATATCTTCACCCTTGATGACAATTTAAAAAGGATTAATTTTCAGGAGCCAAAAGCTGAATTTGCTTGTGATAATGGAGATAAATGTACTGAGAAATTTGTGTTTACCAAAATAGCCATTTATGTGTGGACATGGCTTTAGAGCTGTTATTTAACGTGCAGCAAATAAGTATTGGCTGTTTGACAGGGGGTCCCTTCGTTCATCAGGAGTTTATTTTTTTCTATTTCGTAGATACAAGCTTTGGTCTGTAATGCAACTTAGTCTGAGGGCCATTTCAGTCCTTCTGAGAAGTTGTAATATAGATGAAGGTCACTGCACACAGTAACACTGGTGCATTCATTTTACTTCTCTCTGTGGCCTCGCAGTCTGAAAACAAGAAATTATCAAAATGTCACAAACACACATGGGAAAGTTAACTCTTTCCATCTTTCTGATTAGATTTACAAGGTTCAAGTTTCTCTTCATAGTGAGTGTGAGAAAGCATCTGTTATTTGGCATAATCGTATTCATGGCTTTTCTAACTCGAGTATTTTCTGCTTGGAGATTAGACTGACATTGTGACCTGCGGTTTGCTGGCATGATAATGTCATGCTGCTGCATTTCTAGGCTCTCACCTGCACTAAACCTCATTCTCACGGGTTAGCTGAGAGCATTTTCTCCTCACCTGCCTCGCTGTAGCCTTTGCATCCATTGATCTGCCGATTCATTCGCCTATCGGCCAGCTGCTTGTTCTGGCCAAGGTCAATGCTCTTCACATGAACAGTTCCTAAGCACCCTTGCAGTAAAATCAAAAAGTTTAAACTCTTAAGGTTTTAAATATTGCATACATGAACCAAACTACCGGTACTTGTGTTGTATATTTCAGTGTGCCAGACAAAAACCTCCAGTAACTGCCTCTAAGTTAAGGTCAAGGCAGAAATTTCTCTGGAATCCTCATTGGAGGGGAAAAAAAATCTGCTTGGTTTGTTATTACAAGAAGGAACTCCCATAATCCTTTTTTTTGTTCTAATTTTGGACTCATATTTTATTTTAAAGCACATTTAAACCAATTAAGCCACATCTGGCCCGAATCTGTCCTTAAATTTCAGGTGGAATGACTAAATGAAGTGAATCATCAGAGCGGTCCGTGGGTATTGGTGTGTGTTTCATACAGATACGTACCGCACGTCTGTGCTGCGTTCAGCGTTGCTGTCAGCCGGTGTGTGAGGTGATAAATGAGCCTCTTCGTATTGTTTACCAGTTCAGTCTCATCAGCCAATCAGCTTGTGTGTTCAGGCCAGTCGTCGTGTGGCCATCAAGGTCAAACTAATCCTGGTGTATTTAAGAGATGTGCCTCAGCCTCGTTAAAATTCACTCTCACCCTGTCTTACTCATTTTACTGATCAAATCTATGTGTGTGTGTGTGGTGGTGGGGTTGAGGTCATTGAGGGCAATTCAATCGTTACCCTTTATTAAACACATAGTTAATATTCTCTTCGAAAAACGCTGTAGCAGTAGTGAGAGATGAGGACTAGATATGAACACCCCTACACACACCACACTATTAGATTTGATAACATTTTTTTTCCTACTTTGTATCCAAACCAGTGCAGCATGTTCTGATAAAATCTGTCTGCTGTGATCTTGGTTTGAAATTAAAGGAGAGAAGCACAAAAAGAGGATGCTGCATTTGAACTCATTTTAAAAAAGAAGGGGAAATAATTATAAGATCTATCTCGTTTCTCATCTGTCTCTTTGTGCCTATGTTTTTCTGTTCAATGGACTTTTCCGCCTCCCAGTTCTAATGTGTTGTCCTGTGTTTTCTCCACAGACCTGAAGACTACAGGATGAAATAAAATCCGTAATCCCCAAAAGCAGAAAGGAGTTTTTTTTTCTATGTCCATTAAACACTGTTAGCAACAGTTTTCTCAATTACAGTTGTTAGATTTATTAGTCTGTGACCAAACAGGCTTTAAAGGATTAAAACAGACAAAAGCGGCTTTTCTCTGATCACATGGGACATTAAAATCAACATTTGTGGAAATTCAGCCGGCAGTTTTCATTTCTTCTCCAAAACCGACATCAAGGCTTGACTGGACTTTAAGCACAGAGCCCCAATGTAGACGCCAACAGCATCAACACAAACTCCATCCACCTCTCTCTTTCTCTCTCTGAAGTTAAACACAGAGTCTCTCTGTCCACTGCCTTGGCCTGGACACGGCCACAGCAGACCTGAATTATCCAGGAACAGCTTGAGATTTCACCATGTGGCTCAGCTCTGATCAGAGAAAATCAGATTCTGTGACTTTTCATGTGATTTATAGGAGCATGAAACATTCAGATCTGGCCCATGAAAATGACATCTGTTAGAGCAGGTCCTGTCTGTGAAAGGTTTCACTGTGAAACCAATTGTGTTGCTATGGCAATATCGGCGTGCTGCAAAATTGAACTTCTGTCAGGACTTGTTTTCATTGCGTTTCCACATATTTGTCAAAGCATAAATCAGTCCTGTTTTAGTGAATTGTAAAATGGACTAATAAACAATTTAATGAACCTGTTCTTGTCAAGAAGTATTTTTACATATATGTTGTAAAATCTGCTTATTTGATCCGTCTCTGGTAAAGAAATGACCTAAGCACAATGTAACAGTCTCATTACAGATTTATTGGTCATAAAAGAAAACAAAAAATGAAAAAGTTTGTTTAGTACAAAAGGGTGTGATGGGGCACCATTCCTTATAAAATCTGTTTGCACCTAACAGTTTAACTCTAGACCAAAGTCAGCTTACAGCTAAACCTTTAGAGCTTTTTTTTTTTTTAAAGCACTGCAGTGCAAGAGGTTAAATGTTTCCATTTCAGTCCTTTGGTTTCTTTTTAAATTAGTAGCTGTTTTCAGTTCTAATTTTTGTTGAACAGTGAGTAGGCAGAGAAAAAAAAAGGAACAGAAAATGGTGGAAACAGAAGACACAAACACAGACTGGTTCTTTAGTTTTATGAAAACTCATTTGTGACAAGAATGACACATTGCAGGACAGAAAGTAATGGTCGCCAAGTTTAAAACAAAAACATGTTGCATTTCATGTTAGGGGATTAACCTAATGGTTCATCCACTATTAGTTCAGTCACTGAACTAATAATTCAGCCAAAAACTAAACACAATACTGTACGAAGAAGTCACATCTCAATTTTTTTTTTTTACATAGTGAAATAAAGACAGCATTGGTGCAAGGGATTCATGATTCGTCATTATAAAAAGCAGCCTATACAAATGTTGCCAGCTCGTCGTCTTCAGTGAGTTAAACTGTGAAATATTCGGGCTAGTTACAACTAAAACAAGATGCACGTGTCCAGTTACACACTCGATGATTGACTCAAAGGAGACATGCAGCTTCACACGACAAAAGAAGGGTTTAAGTCCTAAAATCAGCTGTTAGATGGGATGGAGCAGGTTTTACCATTACGTTACCAGTAGACGAAGCTAACATAAATCAGGCACTTTTTGGACCTCCCTTTTTGACATAGATATCGTACAAGAGTCAACAGAGCTATTTACATAGTTTCACCTGGTGGGGGAAACCCTCTGGAGATGCAGGGAGTGGGGTTCTCGGTGGTTTCAGATGAGCAATGTGTATGTGTGTGTGTCAGTGTCTGATAAGCTGCATGTGTGTGTGTGTGGCTTGTAGGGCTCAAGCACTTGCGGTGAGTCCATCCTTCCTCTCAAGTCTCATTCTCATCTGTGACAACATCACGCGGATACCTCTTGGCGACGCCCGGTGACCTCAGCTCCACGTCCTCAGAATGGCTTGGGTGGTAACCATGGTGACTGTGAGCGAACTGAGAAGGCTGCTGGGGGTAGTACTGAGAGGGGTAGCCACGGTAATAGGGGTCCTGCTCTTCCTCCTCGTCCTCCTCCCCTCCTTGGTCGTTGTTGTAAGCCACTGCTGCAGGGTTGAGAGGCTTTCTGTAGGGAGGGTTGTAGGGTTGGTAGCCACCGTGAGGCAGGGGCTGGACTGGAGTGACGGGAATATTTAGGGTCAGTTGGAGACTAAACTTCCAGATTGAAGGGAGGTAATAATCAGTTTTGGGACAACAACCATGATGGATACCACCACCACTAGTTAAAAGAGGCTGAAGGGGTGTTTAGACCAAAGCACAGCAGGATTGTGATGCATGCAGATGGAGAGGCAGCTGCCCAGTTCTCTGAGACTGCACAACCAGATTTGGGATCCAAGACAAGTGTCTATAAAAATCACCATGAAAGGAAACTGAAGGAAAATCTAAATTTCTACCCCATCTTGCTCAGGTGTGATCATTTTTCAGCAATGAAAAATATGCCATTACACTTGGGGTGAAACAGATTTTCTGCAAATCTTTGAGTATAAGACATACAGGTAGCTGTGTTGTTCAGTAATGGGAGCAGCCAATCAGCTATATATTAAAGGAGCATGGGGCAGGATTTCTAAAAAATAAACATGCATGTCCAGTTTTTTTTTTAATGCTATTGGGTGATGAAGCATTATAAAACAAAAAAAATGAGCCCACCCACGTATCGTTCCATTTTCTTGAACAGGCTGTGTGCTGCAAAATGTGCTGCAATTCGGAACCGAATTTCCTGCGCTGTCCTACGGATGTGACGTCAATCGACACTGCTTTCGCCTTCTCGACAGCTTTAAATAGTAGGAAGAAGATGGTCGCGGTTGATTCAACTGTGGATTCTTCCGCAACCGGCAATCGACCAAGCACCACCCAAAGCCCACTAAAATGTGGCACTAAGAAGAAGAATGTTTAATCATGAAAACAGATGCTGACATGGCTCATTTCCTAGTGACCAGGCAAGAAACATTATAGGTCGTGTTTAGAGCTTGATATGAAAATTATATTGTATCAGCTCACCGGTGACTCGAGACCTAACCATGTAACCATGCAACAGCTGCTGTGTACCACTGAATGTTGAGAGACCGGACATTTTACAAACTGAGCACCGGGTTCATTAAAATGATGTCATATTGGACCTACAGCCCTACTTGTAAGCAGGTTACGTCACTGTGAAGAGTGCACATGCTCCCGTGCTGGCTTGGCTGGTGGCTGCAGTTCCACGCCGCGCCGGACGCTTCAGTCCTGAGTTTAGTTTATTCATCCTGCCCCATGATCTTTTTAAAAAAGTGAATAATTGTTCAGCTCATTGATTTAGCTTTGAAAAAAGTGATTAGCTTTGATGAGATGTGAGTTTGAAGCAGGGGTCATGTGGAGGCGGCTGTAACAGAGTAGTGTACACCAGTAACTGTTGACTAGTGATGATTTGATTGGTGGTGGTGAGTCATAGCTGGATTCTGGGCTTGTTTGGATTATTAAAATGGTAAACTAATCCAGTTTTTGGAAACCAAAAGTTAAAAGCTAAAGGTTTTACAGATGAAAGGGCTTTAGGTGTGTTCTTTCCTGGGATACATGGCAACCTTTAGGTTGTGATTTGATTTCCTAATGGGGTTTGGGGAGAGTTTTTGAAGAGGAGGAGGAGAAGGAGGAAAGGAAGATGGCCGGAGATAGCTCCTCAGTAATCATTCCCATAGTCCCGTTGAACTTAGAAGGTAGGAGGAGACACAGGAAGGGGAACAGAAGGAGGAGAAAAAGTTGGAGAGATGATGTTACCTCATGTGAACAGCAAAACCCAGTTACACCACAGATTTTAACCTGACAGGACATTCACAGCTGCTGGGACACATGGTTACAGACACAGAAAAATTAGTGTTAGATATTCTTTTTTAGAGAAAGAAAACACCTTAAATAATAATGTCTGTGAGTTAAGCAAAAATAAAGATAAATAAAATATATAATGGTCAGAAGAACATAAAGTCCCAGATCCCAATTGTACAAAAAATAAGACAAGTATGTAAGACAGAAAACAGAAACAGTACAACATGTTGCCACACCGATTGAGAGACACAATTTGTTACAGTTACACACTAAAGTGTTTAACAGCGTGAAATACGCACATTCATGTGGATTCAAGAGGGATTACAGAAAAATGTAAGGTTTTGAATCAATTAGAGTAATACAATCCTAACCATTATTTACACTTTTTTTAAACTAAAAAGGTGTACTGTAAGGAGTAAATTCTGGTTTTCAAAATGATCAATTCCGTTGTAAAGTCTGCCCTGTGAATAAATAAAATCTACTTAATATGCTCTTGAGCAATCTTTTCATTCACCTCTGCAAAATAAAAAAAACAACCAGAGTTACAAACATTTTTGATACATGATGCGTTTTGTCCTGCAGGAACACTGCACAACTGTTCAGTTCATGGTCTGAGATTTCCCTCCATTATGTAATCCATTTTGCACTATCTACTAATTCCATTGGCAGCTACACAGCCCTAGATAATGATGTTACCACCATAACAGTCCTCTCCTTGGGATGTTTATAAGTTGTTTCCCACCATCACAACCAATTTCCTTTTCTTATTTAGAAATGTCTTGAAGAGACATTCTTTACTTGTACAAATCTACAGTCCTCTTTTCTCAGACCGTCCTGGTTAGTCTGATTGCTGCCAAACAAACTACTGTGGTCACTCATGATTGAAGACAGGAAGCCAAGGACCCTTTCCATGTCAAGTCATTTTTTGACTTTCGTGAACTTTTCACCATTCACATAGATTTAAACTGCACCAAAAAAAAAAGAAAAACAATGAAAAAACTTAACTGAACAATAAAACTCACAAAAAAGCAAAGTTGCAAAAGAAAAAGAAAACTTCACATCCTTTACTTAACTGCAGTTTTTCTTTGAAGTGGTAGAGAGTCTGCATTTAATGCCTGGGTGGCTGGGAGTACCAGACATGAGTTATAAAATAAATTAATAAATAAAAAGAAAAAAATCAGAGCTGACTCCTCTGGTCATTCTGATTTAATGGGTGAAGTAATGTCTCCTACATCAGTGACTTTTAATAGATGATGTATCATCGGGACAGCTTTTCAGGAGATGTTAAATGAGTACTGTCCTGGCTGAGATGGACCTAAGACAATCCAGACTGCAGAGCCCTTCAACACCCTTGTTAATAAAAAAAAAACACTCAGAGATGTTCATTGTGTGTTTGTGTGTCTCTACCTTAATGTGCTTGACAGCATAGATTATTAGATCTCAATGCAGCTTTGGCCTTTTAACTTCTTAATCCATCATAATGGGCATGACTGCATAAACCTCACAGTGGAGCAACAGTAAAAGTCCGATCACTCTCCAATTCTCTGAGAGCTTAACAAGAGCAATAACAATCCAAGAGTCAGCTGCCACTGTAAAAAGATGTCTGAGTTTGAAAAGTTGGTTTATAAAATGCAAAGACTGATTAGGATTGGATCATTTAAACTTCTATATGAATCTATTTGTCAATTTCTGATGATAAACTGACAGATATACATATACAGAAGACCAAGAAATTCAAATCAGCAATTCTTGTGTAATTGAATTCTCTGAGCAAGTCTTAAAGGAAAAATGAATTAAACTGAAAACAAAATGCTATTGTTAAAAGAAAGGCTAAATCAGGACATCGTTTGGTTTAGATAAACAGCAGCAAATGCTTTGGTTTGCTCAGCTCTGCATATTTTGTGCTTTGACCACGCTCAAGAAAATACTCCAATCAAAATGTTATTCCAGCTTCAGCTCCCAGTCTGCTCTATAAACTGTGTACATGAGCCTCTGTGTTCATTTGTCTACAACATGGCTTCCAGACTTCTTTCTATAACCCTTACAACTCGAACATGGTAATCAAAAGCATGTTTCTCACTCATCTATGTTAATTGTTTATAAAAGATGGATGTAGGCAGTCCCACTCAGAGGTGAACTCATTATGAAGAGCCATAAAGGGCAATACCCAAAGTTCTTACATGTTTCTGGTACTGCTCATACAGTCCATTATCACCAAACTAACACAGAGCATAAAAAAACTTTGATGCTACAACAGCCAGCCACCAGGCCCTCAACAATTTAAATAGTTCCTCTTATTAATGTTACCATCAAAAACCTTGAGCAAAACAAAAGAATGTTGATACAGTGGGGCTTTTAATTTATTGAAGTGATTTATAATACAATCTGGACTTCTATTAACTGCTGCCTGACTGTTAATGTCAGTCTAACGTTACTAGATGCAATGTGAATGCAAGCAGTGGAAACAATCTGGTCCTCTAGGGAGTTCTTTAGTAACTCAAAATGTGTGCTTAAAAAAAAGAAGAAGAAAAAAAGATTGGCATTGGTAGAAACATCAAGGTGAGTAATTAAACCAAGAGATGACATGTTAGATATGTCCATTTCTTGATATAAAATCTGTAAGACAAACACTACTCGTTTGATCAATTAATTCTCAGAAATTCAGACTTTTAACTTTCAGAAAAAAAACAATATGGGAAAGCCTCAAAGATAAATATTTTTGTCCAGTCTGTCTGCCCCTTCAAGACTTCATAACAATAATTCACCAATGGATGGGTGATGTCACACTGGCTACATCCATCTTTTATTTTAAGTCTGTTATATAAACTATAATACACTATAATTTGATCATAACCCAATAGATGTGCTGATTAAAATGTTAATCAACCAATTTGACACCAGTAGGCTCCTGTAACTAGATGATAAAGGGATGCAGTCTGGATTTAAATGCTAAATAAAGGGGTTCAAATCAAATAAAACCAATTCTTAGATAAAAGCGTTATCATGTTTACCTCCAACGTTGTATCCCAGACATGAATTCTGGTCACAATATCCCGGTGGGCCAGCTGCTCCCGTGGTTCCTGGATTACCCGGCCTACCTGGTGTTCCTGGGTTACCAGGCCGACCGGTTGGGCCCTGGCTGCCTGTCCGTCCTTCACCTGGCAAGCCTGAAGATGGATGAAAAATTTTGTGTCAAAAGATGAGCGAGCACATTAAGTCGTTTGACATTTGGCAGAACGACTCCAGCTGTGAAACACCTGGTGAGAAGGGATACAAAAAGGGCAGAAAATAAGCTGAAAATGCCCCATTCAGGGTATATCCCGTCACCGTACTACTACCCCTTCAATCTCTTTTAAATCCCCCTGTCGGCGGCTGTAACAACATGACATAAAATATTAAAGGGCTGCAAATGTTTGTCTGTCATTTCTGCATTAGATAACTGATAGTGAATGTCTTGAGGGCAGGAGCAGGAATAACACAGTTCTTAGTGGAAATTTAGCCAGGAGCTTCTGTTTTATATTTTCACAGGAGAAACTGCTCCATCAGGACTGGGTTCAGCAGTCAGCAGAAATATATAATCAATATTTTGAGGGGAGTTTCTTTTGCCAAGTGCTAAAGTGATCATCCCACAGATATTCTAGAAGCACAGCATAAAGACTTCCTTTTTCAAATATAAAATAGTGTGTGTGTGTGTGTGTGTGTGTTTTCCCTTTACCATTATCTGATCATAGAAAAGTTTCAGGGGACTTTTCTGCTTTGTGCTCGTTCTGCGAGTATTGATTGCAGTACACAGAAAATCCCAGCACTGACATATTTTCATAACGCAAACTTCAAATTCCACACAGCACTCGGAGAAATCAATACAGAGAATTACATTCATGGCCCAAAATGTCTGCTTGCATTTCTCACAAAGAGATTCGATAGAGTAAAGGAAATCCGAAACGCATTAATTCTCTGGAGTCTTTTCATTTCACCGTTTCAATATTTGAAACAGTTTTGGTTTTGTTCAGAAGCAATACAATAGAAACATCTCAAACTGCAGGATTTTCTATAGATCGAGTCTGTAAAGACCAAAAATAAATGTTCATGATCAGATAAGCTCTGAACTGTCTTACTTTAAAACTGATAAATAACCTAAAAAATATTGTTTGAGCTTTGAAGCTGTAAATAAAATGCAGGCAGGGAAATCTGCTATCCAGACTTATAAAGCATCCTCAGGGCTGTGTTTTATCTTACCAGGAGGACCAGGTGGTCCTCGAGGTCCTTGACTCCCAATCCCTGGATTCCCTCTCTCTCCCTTCTCTCCTGGCAGACCTGAAAACAAAGTTAAATAGAAGTTAAAACAGTTTTAAAAAAGACCTGCATTTAGGTGAAAAGCCCATCAACTGTGTAAGGTTTTATAAGAGGCTTGCAGTAATGGTATTGATTGTACAATTCTGAGATATTTAAACACAACTTGAATATTCAATTTCTATTTTTCATTCCTCTACATTTTTCAGAAACTCAGCTAATCCACTTTTATTTCTTTTTAGAGGGTTTGACTTAAATGTCTACAGGTTAAGAATAAAGAACAAAACTCCCAATGTTTTCTTTTTTATCTACCAACAATTATTTTGTCTCTTTAAATTTATCCTGTAAATTTAAGGTTTGCCGTCTTTATACTAACATGTATTGGTATTTAACTTCATAAATAAATTCAATTATTTTTCAACACTTTAGATCTGAATATCAATATCACTTTGTTTATCCTATTATTAATGCTCTGAATAAATGATCTGTTAAATGATAAATGATCTCGGTGATGAGAAAGATAAAATGTAGAACAAACTCACAGTCTGCTCTGTGCTGCTGTTCAGCGATGCAGCTGTTCGATGACATCATGGAATATATTTCATACATTTTAATATTAGAGAAACACATTAAACTCTGATCTGTGGATTTTCTGTCCTGCTGCTTTTATGGCGGTCTTAGCTGCATGCAGAAAGGCTGAGGAGAAAACATTTTCAGTCTCTCCATGAATCGGTTATATGATACTGACAAATAAACTGCTTTGTTATGTTGCAAAGCTTTTCTCCTGCATTGACCACCTTTTAGCCAAACACATAATCTTTGGCCCACTCTGGACTTTAGTTCAGCCCATTAAATATTAAAGCTGTGTGTGGCGTGTGTGTGTGTGTGTGTGTGTGTGTGTGTGTGTGTGGCAGGCTACAGATCATAAATTTCACTGGAGAGAATCAAAGTTCCGAGCTGCTGAGGAAAACGCAACAATGTTGGACACTTCCTGACAGACAGACAGTTCAGCTGCTCATAGCTCTTCTTCGTCTCTGTGTGTGCGGGCTTATTCAGTACATCGTTCTTTAGTGTGGGTTGCGTGTTTCAGTGATGAATAAGGGGCCTCATAAAAGCTTCTTGTCCTCTAAATGCCTTGTGGCAGAAGAATGACGTCATGGATATTGAAGTTACTGTTTGCTGATCTGAACTGCTGGTGAGTCTGGTGAGTCTGGGAGCAGGTCAGATAATGAAATGCGGAAAACAAACAGGAAAGTTAAACCATCAACTGGAACACTGGAAAATGTCTTGACCAGTTGTGTTGTATCATTTCTATTCTTTATATTTATTTCTAAAATACAAAATGAATCACTTTACAGACTGTAATTTTGATGCACTCCATAAATTCCCTTTACCTAGCCCATTGTAAAACTCGTAACAGCAAATAACTGCCCAATGTGTTCCTTGTTGTTTTGGTTTTCTTTTTGATTGATGATTGATTATTGCTTATGACCCAGATGGTAGAGACATTTTTATAGAAGTAATAGACGTATCACCACTACATACAACACTATCAACATAATGCCCATGATAAATGGATAATTATTGTTACAGACTTTAAACAAGACAGATTTCCCTATGGGAACAATAAAGTGTATCGTAATGTATAGTAAACTGCTATTTTCACTTATATTCTTTTAACATCATCACGTCTCACCTCTTTGCCCCGGTTGGCCGTTCTGACCGCTAGTACCAGGGAACCCTGGCCTGCCAGATGGGCCTTGCTCTCCCTGAGGACCTGGGGGGCCTCTCCTACCTGGTTCTCCAGGTGGCCCCGGTACTGTTCGCACAGACACTGCTGAATGGACGGGGATCTGGTTCAGGATGGAGTTATACCGAGATAAATGGCCTGCAAGAGGTGAAGTAGAGCAAAAATAACTTTTTGACATTTTGATATAGTCTAAAAGTGTGTTTTTGTTTGATGTTTTAAGACAAATGAAAAGATAATGACAAAGCTAAGCCATTAAAACTCTGAGGAAACATTTTCAGCAATGAAAACGTTTCAATTCTTTACTCCCACGTGCACATGTGTAAAATTAGTGATTACTCACTCTGGATGAGCTGTTCGCACACTTGCCGAGCAATAGCTCTAACTGCAGCTTGGGACTGTACGTCACCCTGAAGAACAAACATAGTTTAAGATTTAAAGCTACACACAGCAGACTGTTACCACAGGCACATAAACTTCCAGACCTGTGGTTGATAAATTGGTGGGTGGGTGTTTTAGGAGTACTAAAGCACTCTCTCTACCTCTGTTCCACTCTTTAAAATTTAAATTGGACAAAACTATCAAAAAATTCAAGAAAGCAACACAGGGTTTTTAATAATTTACACAAGTAAAATTAAAGGCCACTGTAGCTTTGACACACTTTTCATTTGTTTAACCCCTGGTGTTTATAGTCATCTGAAATTCTATGTTGAATGCCACAGTGCTTGAAAAGAAAAATATAAGTAATTATGAAAATATCTTAATAAAAGTTTAAACAATAAAATTTTTCGGTCCGAAAAATTTGATTGTCCGGGCGTTCCTGTCAATCATCCTACCAGGGCGGAAGAATCGGGACTGTCTGAAACAAAACTCTCGTTTAGTTTTGCAAACTAAAGTTTGCATTTTTATATCTGCCGACCTGATCCTACTCCATTTCGACTAGTACCCGATCTCTTCTCATTCACATTGAAGTGGGGGAGGGTACGGTGGAGCTGACTAAATCCAGCGCAGTTTTAGATGTAACCATGGCAACGCCGGAAGTCGGCATTTGCGCTGTTTTTCCTCTGTGTTTTTGATGCAATTTTCTATCGTACATTTTGATTGAATGGAATAAAGACAACTATGCATCAGTGAGAAGCGTGGATTCTTTGTGACCAGAGTAGTTGCAGGCAGGGTGGGTTGTCATGGTTCCTGCAGCTGCAGAAGGGAGGCGATCTACAGGGGTGCGTTCCAAAACCTAGTCCACTGACTCGTTGTCTCAATGCCTGGGTCTGATGTCTGGGAGTCTCTGATGACTTAGACGATGACTTCTATGGATTGTTTTGGAACGGGATTATAAGACAACGGCTGCGTTGAGTGTTTGTTCTGTGACGTCGTCACGCAAATACGTGCTGCGCTCTGGTGCTAACAGATATATCAGATCAACGAAATTAGATTCAAACTTATGTATTTACATTTGTATACGATAAAAACAAAAATTCAAACTCTGAAGTCACCTCAGAAGACAGGAAGTAATCAAATTTTTGTTTTGGAACGGCACTCGATGACTAAGTAGATATCTTAAAAGGCAGCAGTTGTAGGTTTGGAACGCACCCCAGGTTCCTAGCTGGCTAGCTGCAATGCTAAGCACAACAAAAGTACAGTGGCCTTTAAGATAAACAAAAAAATTGGGCTTAGTTTCTTTTCAGACTTTATATTAATGATAAAAAAAACATAAAACCCTCATAGAAAAGTATACTTGATGCTGAAACATTTGAAGATTAGCATTCTAATTTATCATACTGTTCCTTTAAAACGCTGCATAAAAGTGAAACTCTGAAGTCAGTTTCAAGACACTTAAAAATACTGATCAGATCCTAACCAAGTTAACTAACAACTAGGCTACAACTCTCAGGAGAAAATCCTTTCATCAACCTTATTAGAGATTTTCATGTGGGCGTAGGACATACAATTAACTGCAGCAGGGTACAAATGTTCCCAGCAGTTGATGAAACGAAGTTGGAACAGCAATTACAGGTTCGATTCAAGCTGGCAAGTGGCATGCCTCTCAAGCCCTTGGCAATGATGGCCTCGCTACCGTGTCAGCAAAAATACAGAGTAGCCCTGCTGCAAATTTGAACCATGAACACTGATTCGATTTGGTTTGCTCTAAATGAGGTTGAGGGAGTGGAAGGGAAATAAAGTGAATGTTTGTGCAAAAAGCCGAATGGGAAACATTAACTGTGTTCTGGACAGTAATGCCATTTCTTCTAAACAAGGGTGTGAATAATAAGTGAGTAATTGTCAGAGTTTTACTTCAACAGAAGAACAGTATTTCCACTGCAAAATGGAGCAGTAAAACTTCATTTACAGTGGCTCAAGTGTACAAGGGGAACAACTTACTCTTTCTCCCTTATCACCTTTGGTACCAGCAGGACCCTGAAATATAAAAACACAGAAGGAAAGTTACCAAACTATGAAGTATTTGTCCCTCAGAAACAGCCATATCATTCCCCTCTCTACTTTAATGTCCCCAACACACCACTGTCCATCTCAGGTTTCCTTTATGCCACCAAAACTACATTAGTACAAATCATCTACAATCTTTGTGTCCTAATTATAAATGTTATTAACCACACAAGCTGAAAGCAGCATTTGTGCAATGGATGAACTTGCTTTTTGCTATTGTCAACACTATAAACCAAGGAGATGCAATATACACATAGGCTCCAAGCCCTGCCAGGCCTGTTAATATCAGAGTATAACACATTGTAATCCAGAGACATATAAAAGAAATATTTCCTGGCTACAGAGCCATGTGCTGATATGATAAATATAAAGTGTAACAGCTTTTGAATAAAGGCTTGTTTATCTTGGGGAAACATGTCCTTGACCGCAGACTAGTTTGTGTGTGAGGTTTGATGGGCAGAGAGGGAGAAAGATGTGTATAATGCCTTGGATACTATATGCACATTATACTGCAGATGACTGTAGGTCCTTGCCAACATTTGACACAGCCGTTCAACTGAAGTACAGGTCTTAACCATAAAAATCTGGTCAGAGACCAGAATGACACAAACGTCTTCCTGGGCACATAAATGTCTGCTATCTTATCTAAGGGTGACATGGAAAAGGCAAATCAAATGGAGGGAGCCAAAGTGCATTGGAGGGACATGAATATTCCATAAAAGTATGGCTTATTTTATTATTTAATCAAAACTGTCTTCACGTGATGCTATGCACATGCAGAGTTTATCCAAAGTACAGAGAAGAGGTATATTTCACATTTTTAAACTGCATTGGAGAGAAACAGCACTTCAAATGTTGACTGGTATAACGGTCCAATAACTTATTTAGTTTATTCATAATGGGCAAAATAAATCTACTTGCTATTGAGTCAAACAATATAAGTATGAAAAGAAGAAGAAGAAGAAGAAGAAGAAAATACTCCTATTTATCGAAAATTGCATTCAGAGACAGTATCTGATCGAGGTCAGACACACCTGCACGCACAGGACGTCTGAAAGAGCCTCAAGAACCTGGCAGACTTGTATGGACATCAGGTGGCGGCTATACTGAGTTCTGGCTAAGATGTGGGTCAACTAAACTACAAACCAAATTTAGAGTTTAAAGAAAGCTGTTACGTTCATCTCCAAGTTTCTCAAATGCTGATCTTGATAGATGAAACATAAAATCTCCAGATGCATTGTGTCATTTCTAAAACATTTTTCACGCTCACGTCAAGACTCTGAAAGATTGTCAATCCTGCAGCTTTACTTGTTATCGAGGCCTCAAAAGGTTGTTGTACAGTTCAGACATATGTGTGGATCTAACTCTCAAAAACAGGGACTAAATACTACATTTTCCACCTTATTTGACTGACTGCAGCTCTTTGTGGTGGAAGCATTCTTCAGGAAGAATCACATTGACTTGCAAGTGTAGAATGAGGACTAAATCAGTAAAAGTCCTCAAAATTGATGCAAAGTTTGAAGCAAAAAAAAAAGAAGTCACGAATGCCTGAAAACATATTAGCTGCACGTGCAAACATTCATGAGGGTTTGTCTGTTTTCTCTGTCACAGACATGAGACAGATGCAATTTCTCTTCTTTGTGTGTGTGTGGGTGTTTGTAGCTGTGTGTGAGTTGTGGAGGGAGTAAGTGATTTATAGCTTGAGTCTCTGAGCCAAACTTGCTGCTGGCCTGCAGAGCTGACCTGAGACCAGATTAGCTGTCACCAACATCACAGCATCGTCTGTTCCTGTTAGAATTACACATTGTTTGGATCCCAGCATAATCTCCTCAGCATCCTCGTCTCTCCTTATGTCATATCTACACATTCTTCCTTCTTTTGAAAAGCTAAACAAAATCTAGAAAATCAAGATGAGCCTAAAAAATAAAAATGAAACAAGCAATTTTACTCACAGGTTGTCCTTGATCCCCTTGAGACCCGGCTGATCCACCTGGTCCAGGAGCACCTGGAGCCCCAGGGGTTCCCTAAGAGAAGACAGAAGACATTAAGAGACAGATGGAGAAGGAAGGTGACTGGAGGAAGTTTCCCAGACACAAGGTTGAGGAGAAGAAGAAGAAAGCAGACTTACAACAGGTCCTGGAGGTCCTTGTCGTCCCTGTGGTCCATTATTACCCGTCAGACCCTGAGAGTTTTTGTGAAATAGATTTATTCAGTAAATCCCATAAAGGTGCTCATTATTAATTGTTAGTGTGATGCCCACTTATGTGTGCCCACAAAGTCTTTATTTTCGCCATGATTTGAGTTTGGTATAAGCATTATTTTATTTTCTATGAAATGTACTTGATTTATTGCTTTATTTTTATTGATTTATTTATCATTGAGGCAGATGCAGTAACACTGTTTGGCCAGTAAGTGGCGCATGGAGTCTGTGAGTCACGGGTGCTTTACCGTCTTCCTCACATGCTGAGAGAACTTGGAGAAACACAGACCACGTCTCCCGTGCGATCATTTATATACTTGTCTTTCAGGTGAGAAACACCTCTAAAACCACATGAAGTGACTGCATCTCGTTTATAAATGACCGGGAATATTTTGTGGTAACACGGGTCCAGAAATGTCTGTTTATTAGTTTGTTTCTGTACGTGAATGGCTGCCGAAGCGTTGCCCTGGTCGGCTAATTAGCATTAGCTAGGAGGCTAGTACAGGCCTCGTCCGTAAAACTGTAACTATAAAACTGCAAGCAATAGCAGGAAGCTGTGAGCGAATGTGGGCTACACATACAGAGTTTTGGGCTTGATTTAAAACAGTAATAAGGCTCCATGATTTAGTTTATTTTTGTATTTGAACATGATTAAAAGTAAAAACTGATTCTTATGCATTGGTTAAAAACTGTTGAACTGTTATCCAGTTAAAGTAGCTATGGTTAAGAAATGAATAAGTCATATCAGTTAGTCAAAGCTGTGAAATACTTGTCCAAAGAGTATATTGAAATATATTAACAGAGATGCATGTTAAGTGCAACAGT
>JAPMNP010636844.1:0-12856 GCA_029874935.1 Atherina boyeri
GTTCTTGTTTTTATTTGTGTTTTTATTCTGGAAAGCACCCTGGGCACCTTTTGGCTGTTGTAAGGCGCTATATAAAAAAAATTTGATTGATTTGATTGATTGAGGCATGGAAGGGGGTATTGGAGGGTTTCCTCAGGTCAACACCTCTATGTTTTGCTTTTTCTTGCTCCTTGTTTAATGCTCTTTCGGCCCTGATCTTGCTCTAAGCTAACTAAATGGAAGGTGCACAAGCCAGCATGTGAAGCCGAATAGGAAACACGATTATGCTGAAGAAAAAAGCGTAGAATGACAGGGTTCACAGAACAGGAAAGTGTACAAGGCCCCTCCTATCACACATTAAGAACACCAAGTTACTTAATTGCATGGTTAGTTATGTATGCTCACTCACTGCAGAGCATTTCTTTACTCTCTGTTGAGATCACAAGGTGCTGTAAGCTGCCACTCATTAGCTGCAACTCAGTGAAAAGCTTGTCAATCATATTTTCTACAGCAAAGCTGTGCAATGAAACATTTCACCTACACAGTGTATAACACAGCAAAATAAGTCTTTACACCATTCTTAATTTGTCCACCATATTGATGCATGCTGTATTTTTACACTAACAAAGTGTCCATTAATAAAATGCTCTGGGAGGATACAGCATATTTGAGAAGGAAATGCAATTATATCTACATATTTAGCTACCATAATGATGCAGTTTGTTCCAGCAACACAGTGACAGCCAGTCTCTTACAGTATAAACCTGTCATGCCGGGCTTATGAACACAATGTCCTTTTAGATGGGCTTTTATGGGCTGTCAGCTCATAAGTCTGGCAAATTTATAAGATCATTTGGAGAAACAAGCTGCATGCAGAGCCTATTTAACCTGCAAATGTCATTCTCCTCTATCTTTCTGTACCTCTGTCATGTGTGGCTGTTTCATTTTTAGCTCACACAAGCTGAGAATATCAACAACATCAAAGTTTAGCTAATATTTTGTGTCTATGTTTTGCAAGCCAGCAACATAGAACTGTTCTTAATGCACTGAATTTTATAACCCATCGGTTCAGAGCCTAATCTGCACAGACCATCAATGATTTCTTGCTTCCATAATGTTTCTGTGAAAAATGAATTTATATCTGACATAGAATTGTTGTTTTTGCTCCACATTCAGCCTTCAAATTATTCCACCAGCTAGGTAGCCACTGCTCTTTGAAATGAAATGTCCTGCTCCCTGTTTGGTATCTTTATATAAATGTTCTCTGTCTTGGTTGATTATTCTGGCATTCCCCTCTGCTCAAATGCCTCCAAGATACACTCAACATCACAATATTTGGAGCGACATGACAGACAAAAGCAAATGCGGTTGAAGCTAAACCCTAAATAACTCTGACAAAAGAGTCATGTGGACATTATAGAGAATTGTTATGAGGGGAATCTATGAAGAATTGTGTTTGTCATGTAACATGGTGTGTGCGTGACACAAGCAGATGATTGCTCTGGATGTTGATAAGGGCTGTGGTGATGTGCCAGCATGTTATTCTATGAAAACAAAGTAACTATTGATAATGTTTGTACTTTACAAAGTGGAGCAGCCGTTCCGCCCTTGTAACTTTTACATTTCAGTGGTTATACAGTAACTCACAATTATTTTTTTATCATTCCTGCAAAACATCAGCTCATCACTTAACAGCATTGCTATTGCATGTTGTCCCAGTGTTTTAGGGTAATATGCCGCTTGGCTATGCCTGGATGTTGACAGGGAGTTTCTCGAACCGGTGCTTAGGATGACATACTCCCACTTTAACACAACATCTTCAACAAGTCACTTTCTATTTCAAACAGCTTGTCATTTCCTTCGTCGAACTTCGTCTTACAGTATTAGACTCGTCATACTTTTATTTGAAGGCCTGCTCCCACTTACATTTGTAATCCTGCTCAAGAAGCAGGGAGAGTCTACTGAGCCTTCCCCTTAGGGGGATTTACTGCAGAACACACCAGGCTCCTTTTATGGAAGACTTTTATATGGTCCTAAATAGTTCCTGTATTAAATGCCCATTGATATCTGTAAACTACCACAGAGGGGATGTCATGTATGTAGAAAAATGATGTATAACAAGAAGAGTAAATATGTAAAAAAGAAACATCCCTGGCCCATAAAACCGGATTGTTATGAGAGTTTACATGACAATTTAAGGACCTTTTGGATAAGCGTTTCCCAATTTCTGTAAATTATTAGCTACAAATTTAGATTTATTATGTGCAATTGAGTAACTTATATTTCATGGTCATTGATACAAATACAAATAAAGATTTTAAAAACTATGACAAGGCTCAAAACACTTTCAAACTCACTTTTTAATTGCCAGTGTAAAGTCACGTATGCATGCTACAGCTTCAGTTTCAACTTTTGCACAAACTATGGTGATTATAAGGAATGTAATTTGTCTGTTCATGATAATCAGACAGCTGAAGAATTAGAAACCTCCTGAGTCAATATAAACATTTTGAGCAATATTATTCTTTCATTGGAATTAAAAACACTTCAGATGAATTGAAAATTCAAGATCACAAAATAATAAAAAGGTACTAAGGAAAATTATAAATTGGTTGTATAAGTGGCCCAATTTTTTTTTGCTTCTTTTCTAGACTCTGTCAACACCATCTTAACACATGGCAACTGCTACAGTGCGTTCAGCAGGCCTGCTGCGAGCTTGTGTTGGAACAGTGATGAATCGAATACATAGCTGCCCAACCCCAGTTAACCTCCGCTAACGTCTCATTCTCATTGGCTGTCAATCTTGTAAACAGCATGTCCAGTTAAAGGGGGAAGTCTTGTGCATGAGTGATAAAGATTTATCTGCTGCAGGGGGTGTTGGGCAGGGCCCACTGAGGCCTACTGACAGGCACACAGCCACAACAATATCTAGAAGTGTGCTTGAGTGTGCCATGTGGTCTCAGCCAACCTAAATCAGCCTTTAGGTTTATAGCATTGCTTTTATTGCATCTGTGTTTTTTACATCTGCAAATACAACAATTGATAAAGTTCTTTGTAAAGTTAAGTATTCATTTAATTAACTTTAATTTTTTTGTTGTAATATTATGAGAGTCCAACAGCTGCCAATAGTTCAGAAATCAATTATTTTTCTGCTCGACTCAGTATATTTTTCTCCTGGCCTTCAATAATCTGATGTGTGACAGCAGGTCCAGACATGGATTTCTACTTTCATGAAGTGCACCAAACAATATTTTCTATTCATTTAAACTGTTCTAAAAACTTTTATGAGCAGGTCATAGAGTATTTTCAATCATACCCAACAATGAGAATACAAAAAAATTATAACTTTCTGAGCCAAATCATGTAAATTATCTTATGTTCTACGTTGAACTGACACCTTGT
This sequence comes from Atherina boyeri, assembly GCA_029874935.1. Lineage (NCBI taxonomy): Eukaryota > Metazoa > Chordata > Actinopteri > Atheriniformes > Atherinidae > Atherina > Atherina boyeri. The sequence continues at coordinate 3,382 of JAPMNP010636844.1, forward strand.
TAATGTTAAAAATGAATGTATATATTTATACATTATGAAATCCCCCATTATGCATAATTTGATTGCATGTTTCAAGTATCTTTAAACTGTCTAAGTATCATAGTTACTGTGTCCTGAAACGAAACATGCAAGATACCATGAGCAGATCATCACTGATAAATCATTAGTCTGCATCAAGATTTCCAAATGCATTGAGTAATTCATACTAATTCTCTGTGACATTGATTTCTCGCTGCAATTTTTCCCACAGATTCCTCACAATAACGGAGATCCCCTCAAATATCATATGATGGAACATACAGACAAAAATTGGAAATGAAAATAAGCCACCATCTTCATGAAAGTATACAATGTCTTGTGGAAAGAGTCTGAATAAAAGTTTTATTTTGATTTAATCTTTTTTCTTTTATCATTGATCTTTTTATCTTAAATGACACAGTGAAAATGATTTCAAAAGAAACTTACTATTTGGTTTCTGGTTCTGAACAGTCACTGTGCTGTGTGCTGCCGTTGGACTGTGGAGGACCGAGGGAAGTCTCCTCACTTCTGCTGGCCAGGCTGTCACTGCCGTCCGTCCTACCAGCTGAAGACTTTTGGGAAGAGCTTGATGTGCTTGTCTCAGCTTGCCATAGAAAGCAGGAGCAACGAGTCCGCAGTTCTTTATAGAAATCATTCAGCCACAGGATAGACAACCATGGGCAACCCAAAAGGTTCTTGAAGGCTGTGCGAAACTCTGGACTCCTGCAGTAGATGATGGGATTGAGGCCAGAGTTTATGTAGCCAAGCCAGTTTAACAGCCGGAAAAGTGATTGGTTTACTAGTTCTCCATCCAAAGCATTAAGGATGTTGGCAACAAAAAATGGCAGCCAGCACATAGTGAAGGTCCCCATAATGATACCCAAAGTCTTAAGGGCCTTGTGCTCCTTGACGAGCATTAGCCGGGATGGCCTCCTCTTGGCACTTTTTCTCCGAGCTGCACTGTTGCCACTGCTTGCATATGTTGATGGCAGGATATTGCTGACACTGGGGCTATTTTGTGTCTGTGCAAAAGAACATTCATTTTGGAAACGCATCCGACTCTTATCTATGAGCTTGACCTGCCGTGTTGCTATTGTAAAGACTTTTGCATACACAAATATCATAATAAACAGTGGAATGTAAAATGACATTACAGAGGATCCAATTGCAAACATAAGGTTTGTCAAAAAGTCACAGCATGTGCTGGTCACGTAGCAATTCTCTGCTTCCTCACCTTTTGCATGCCAAAGCCCTTGCATAATTGGTACAAAGGAAATTAAAGCAGACACAATCCACACTAAACAAACTATCACTCTAGCACGACACTTGCTGAGTAGAACTTTGTACCGCAAGGGCTTTGTAATGGCTATATACCGATCTACTGCGATGACACAGAGCGTTTCAATGCTCGCCGTTACACACATTATGTCAACAGAAGTCCAAAGGTCACACATAGTATCACTGAGTAGCCAGCTACCTGTGACCACATAACTGGCCCCAAAAGGCACAACAAGGACCCCCATGATGAGGTCTGCACATGCTAGGGACATAATGAAAATGTTTGTTGAAGTTTGCAGCTGTGGAGTGCGGACCACAGCGAGGATGACCAGCAGGTTTCCCACTACTGTGATCAGTATGATGTTAACCAACACGACAAGGATCCAGAGTCCCACAGGGTCATGGTATGGACCACTATTTGACACGTTACCACTACTTGACATGTTTGTGGAAATTGTGGGATTCATCTTTTACTGGGTTAACTTAGTCACAACAAGTTGAAGGCTGTTTGGTTCCAACATCAAAATTAGCACAAGTAAAAAAATCTTCACAAGCATCTATACATGAATCTGCAAAAAATTAAGAGCTGATAAAGTTTTTTTTTCTTCTCTTTACTTCTCTTTGAAGTTGCAGCTCACATTGAAGTTGAAGCTCACATTTCACACCTCAAGACTCGGTGGAGCACTCAGAAAGGAATAGAGGGTCTCCATCCTTCCAAAGACGTGAATGTTTGAGGACGCTCTTGCATTCAACAACATGCTTTCCAGATAGATTAATCCAAACTGCTCACAGAGCTGGAACAATATCATCAGCAGGACTTTCGTGAATCCAAGGAAAAAGTTTAAATATCAGGTGAAAAAACAAAAGTTTCAGTGTAGAAAACTCAACTATGTCCATTTAAATATGTCCACTGGGATCACTTTTTCTCGCTGGATCCTGTTTGAGCCACGATGCCTCAGTTGGACTGCTTGGAGATCAAGGAAAGAGTGACACTGTTACAAGAACCACCAGAGTGCACCAAAGTGGCTGCCCACTCTTTCCTTTTCTCTCTCCCTCTCTCTCTCTCTCTCCCTCTCTCTCTCTCTCTCTCTCTCTCTCTCTCTTTCTCTCTCTGCGCAGGTTGCCCAAGCCCACATCGGCTGTAATCACACGCTGGCTGAAGGCAGAAGGCAGAAGGGAGGAGCTTAACAGTGTTTCTGTGTATTGCAGCCACACGTGTAAAGGATCCCACACAGAAACTTAACTTGAACCTGAGAAGTACGTTTGTATTAAAGCTTAAAAAAATATATGCCAAGCAAAAGAAGAATTATTCAGATTTGTATGTGTAAGTGTGGCAGGGTGAAGTTGAGGGCCCGGGCGGGGTTTGAACCCTAGACTCCCGGGTGAAAGTCATGCGCACTTAAAGTAAAAACACATTTCTGGTAAATTTTCCTGCGTGAAAAATTCCACCGAAGTAAATGTACTGGCAGAAAATGATGCTTCTGATTGTTTCTTCTAATAGATATGTCATTTTAGATGACATTTATAGATCATTAATCCTGAAGCATGTTACTATTGCAGCTGCTGGATAAACCAGCTGGCTGAACTACTTTATATCCAGCTCCATTTTCAGGAATCTTAAATTATTCTGAGGGACTTCATGAGATGATAAATGAAAACAAACATTACAGTTGTGATATCTGTTTTCAGTATTTGAGATGTATTTGTTTGTTTGTTTTTTTTCTTCCAGTGAGGTCATTACAGTAATCATATTTGCGAGGAGACCAAGTGGATGCCAAGCTAAGCGGAACATTCAGTATGTGGTGCAACTGTTAACAGCTAATCTGGGATGTGACGATGACCAGACACTGCTTTGTGTGAAATGTCAGGAGCCAACAGGGTAAAAATGGCTGTTTTCAGTTATCCTGAATATTAAAAGAGCTTGAATAAAACTTTTATGCATGATTAGTGTTTTATCTGCAGTATACAACATCAGAACACTCTCAGGTTGGAAACTGAGGGTGGAATTGTGACAAGGGGAGCTAACAGCTGCTCATAGTGGAGCCCCCAGAAGAAAACCTTTCACCATCAATTCTTAAAAAGTCAATCACGTCTTGACTCTTGGTTATCTCTTGCTCTGTCCCTTTTTATCTTTATTTTCTGCGCTTCCTCCGATGATATCCTTGTGTTTCTTTGTGGAATCAACCATGGTGCACATTCAAAACAGCTAGAGCTAACATCCAGATGCTAACATGTAACATCATGCCGTAGGGTGAGATACCGTTGTAAAGTGACACAGAACCCTGTTAAAAAAAGTTGTAAAGTAGGCTTTCTCATCCTCAGGATGCTGCAGGGAAACAGGAAATTTCATAATGATTGTCAGTGTGCCATCAAAATGAGACAGAAACACATATTGTTAAAGTCAGAAAGTTACATAGTGTTACTTTGACATCTTATACAGACTCAGTATGTGTAACTCTCTGTGGCAAAATTAATAGTTTAAAAATCTACAAGATTGAGATTGTATGCACAGTATCAATGTGAAGATGTATAGAACACCTACTCAAATGTTAACACCGTCTTTTACTAATTTTTAAGCACAACCCCTAATAAATGTATTAATACCAAACTATCTCACAAGTTAACTTTTTAATTGTGATTCTAACTTTTTATATCCACAACTCCAAAGGCTTATTAGTAAGATTAGTAACATGGCACAAGGCATCCCCAACTGCAGAGAGCAGGAAAGTAGTGCCCTCTTTTTGACACAGAGCAGTAAAGAAAATAGTAGATCGCTATCTAACTGTTGCTCAAGCTATTGCACTGAAGAAGAACAATCAGGAAAATGCCTTACATGCGATTCTCTTCAGATATCAAGTACTCCACTGTTCTTCTGAGCTGTCTTGTCATAGATCGGCTCCTAATTTGGTCTCTATGTGGTTTTTACTTTCCACCTTAAAATGGACTTTGACAACGAGGAATTGCTTACATGCAGGTTAACATTTGTCTTTTAAGTTGTATAGTTCCAGTAACTGTTATCATTTACACTTCACCATTATCCCTTTAAAGCAGCTTTAATTAATATCTTTTTATCAGATAATGTTTCAACTGACACAATGAAGATAGGACTAGTCAGGATACTCATAGAACCTCAATCCTATTTTTGACCTGCCATTACCATGTGAACACACTCTTACTGTTTTAAAGTATCCTTTTCAGGTGCTTTTAAACTAACTTTTTGCCAAAAAGGGGACACAATTATCAATTATCAATTAACGAAGAAGCCTGAGGTCTCCCAGCAAAAAGCCAGAATTGGACTAATACTGTCCAAGTGGCCGTATACAGTATAAAATTTCAATTGAGTACTCTTGCAGTTGAATATGTCATCAATTTGCAATAAAATTAGCTGGATCAACGTTGATTGTTACATGTGCTGCACAGTTTCATGGATATTTGTGAAATTGCCTTTAAACTATTTACTATATTGCATCTTTGGGTATAGATTTCTGCTTTTTTCTTGTTTTTATCAAATGCATAAAGGAACGCACACTCGTAGCACCTACTGTAATTGAAAAGGAACAGTTATCAACATGTAAAAGTTTACATTTAGTCTGATTTAGTTGAATTTCTGTTTTTCTGTCACTCTTTGCTTGATCTTTCATTCGCTATTTGGATGGGATTTGGCATTAGAAGGTGTGTAGGTTTAAGATAATGTTGTGGCTTGACACCAATAATGACATAAAATCATTTTAATCCTGCCTCTCCAAAATCCTGAAAATGTAGAGGAGAATTCAAAGTGGTGTTTTGCTTAAATATATTTCTTTAACTTTTTTTTCAGATTTTAAAGATTAGTTTGCATTTTCTGAAGTGGTGTTGTTTGAGGTATTCACCTTATAATACCTACCATGAATCAATGTTGCCAGTCATAGTATAGAGAAGTGACCAACATTGTAAAAGCTTGTCATACCACATCAGTGAACTAGAAAATATGGATTTTCACCAGGAGGTAAATGTTTTTAGGTAGGTCTACTTTAAGGAAAACAATAGTGTTTTTCTAATACTTACCAAACAATAAAGGCCCCAAAACCTAAAATAAAAGAATGGATTTTGGAGTAACATCCCCACCTTCTGTCTGCTAAAGCAGACTTGATCAACTTTGAAAACGGATTTTTTCAGTTTCTCACTTTTTTCATGTTGTTTTAGACAAAAAAAAAGAAAAATGAAAAAGTCCTGTCCAAGTAATTAATCAAATTGAAAAGGGTTAGTTCTTTGACAGTTTCACAATGCTGTGAAACTGTTGCTCTAACAACAAGGAAAAGGGGTGAAATATTCTAAATATAGGATGATGAAATGGGGGAAGCTTGGCTGGCATTGGCACCTCTGGATTTTTTTTCTTTTTTTGTATGTGAATGAGTTTTGTCTGTGTTTTTGCACTTTTGTTTTTGTACTGATTAAACAAACAAGATGTAACATAAAACATTGCAAACTTTATAGAGACAAACTGTTTCCCTTGCTCTCAGTCTTGCCAGCAGTTTAATATATTGATATTAGAATGGTGTCCCTTTTCTTATATAAAAAAAAAAGTAAGCACATTTACCAAAAATCCCAGACTACTTTCTTAAGAGATTTTCCCTACTGATTTACTTTTTATATTTAAGCTGTTTTTTAACAGATGGGCTAAAAAAGACTCCAGATCCATATTTGAACTGAGCTGTATTGGAGTGTATTTATATTTATTTATTTGGTCTTTATATACATCCTCCTTTTGCTTAATTTATTCCATTTTAAATGGCTTGTTTTTCTTCGTCTTTGTCAAGGTCCCTTTGTCACTCACCAGACAGGAAGTTGTGCAGTTGTAAGTGCATCCACAAAAGGAAAAGCAGGGAAATCAAAACACTGGTGCCTTTCTTAACTTGATGACCAAGAGGCCCCATTAGACAGCATTTCTGGAGATGAGGATCACCGCAGGGCAGCTGACAGCTTGACAGCTGCTCATTTGTCTTTGCGTGAGAAGATGCCATTGGTTAATCTGGACCTGGTCCTAGTCCAGTCAAGCACAGCAGCTGGCACACGCAGAGTTGTTGATAGTGGTTTTCTCACCCTATTCACTAACTAAAGGGCAGTAATGGTATAACATTTCTAATTCATACCAAATGATGACTCATTGGTATGAATGACTTATTACTTTCACTTTAGCTGACAAGTTTAAAGTATGTTAATGAATGAACTTCTTTTATTTTATTCCACAAGATGCCATTTAGCCATTAAGGCCATGTGCCTGTTATAGTGTTTACAAGGTACACCTGTTGCAAAATTTGCATGAAACACTGTACTTTTTCACTCTGAAAATATGTTGAATATGACAGCCAGTGCATACTTCCTCGAAAGAAAATCCGATTTATAGTGAGTCCAGAATTTGTTCACTTTATAATGGCAGGCTGTAAATCATCAAAGCAGTCATAAGGCTCCATAAAGCCTCTTCGATACACATTCACTCCCCATTTATTCTTCATGCTGGGAATGTTTGCATCCTCTCCATGGAAATGTCAAAAGTGATATGTTCCAATCCGCCTGGGTAAAAAAAAACTTCTGTTATTTCTCTGTTAATAGAAACAGCATACAGCGGAGGTCTGATCCATAGCAGCCATCTGGAATTTGCCAACCAACATTTCATTTCACAGTGCAGTCCATCTGGCCTTCACCAACACTCCCATTCTTGAAAGACTAAACAGGCATCCACTCGCTCAATGGCAACAGCCTGCTGCCATCATGTTCAACATGGTTGATGGCAAGGTTTGTTTAAAAGTAAATCGGACTCCATAGGTCGTTGTTTAGATCTGATGTAGAGGTAAACAAAGGGAGATGTTTCATGTTTTCATGTTGTCAAATAACAGTGAAGCAGAAATAAGCAGTAACAATGCAAAAATGCTATTTTAAATGGGTGAAACTGTTCTATTTGGTTTAATTTATTCTGATTTCATGAATAATATCATCCTTTATGTTCATACAGTTCCATCTAAACTAAAGTAATGTAAGTTGGAATTGTTTTCTTTACTGCAGTTATCGTTGTTGGGACTTTTCTTTACCTCAAATGTTTAGGAATGCTTTCTTAGAGTTTGTTTGGCAGCTGCCCCCCTTTGCTCAGGAAACTCTCCATTAGCTGGCAAAGCTAATCAAGACTGGAAGGAGTGGCAGCAAGAGCTAAACAAAACTTTAGACTCCAGGGCGCTAATGATGGCTCCATTTTATCCTGTAAAACAAGTACAATCATAGCACACTTTGCAACATGCAATCTGGAAAGAAACATGAATAACTGAAAATGATTTGACCAGAGAACATCCCACTTGTTTGCATCCTGTGGGGGTTAAAGCCTAAAAGCATTTTCTTCTGCCAGCAGATGTATAGCATGAAACCATGTGTTGAGGCGAGAGTATGATGGGTTAGACGCCGAGCTGTTCAGCTCGCCCCAACTATCATGTCATGGGTAAATCACACTTATTATGTGCAGATTGGATCCACATGCTGAGGTTTTCTGTAGATCTATACAGGGAATACTATGGGGTTAAGGGTACTGATGGCCTCTGTCCTCTCATACACAGCACTCTCTGGAGAGATGTCCCAGATCAGTGTCTATTTTGGGGGCCATCCCAAGTATTTAATTCTGACAACCCCCTGTAAATGAATGCAGATGTTTGAAATCATAAGCACATGTTCCTGATAAAAAGAAGAGGAAGAAAAAATTAGTAATAGCTTAATAAAAAGGAAATGTCTCTGTTTTTAACATAAATTAAGTTTGTCAATAAATTGTAATAAAAAAAATTTCTTTGATCACTTTAATAACATTTTTCTGGTATTCTCCACAATATGTGTTAATTGTTGTATGTTTTTTATTACTTATCAAATAAAGTGTGTATGATAATTGGGATTTTTCTATTTACTTGGTAGCTTAGATTGTATTATCACTGCATTAACTGGCTCAGAGGGACTGGCTACTTGACCAGGGTGTACGCTGCCTCTCACCTGCTAATTGGGATAAGCTCCAGCTCCTCTGTGACCCTGAATTGGATAAGCGATAGAAAATGAATGAATGATTAAACTGGGTCATTCTTTGATATTAATAAAATGCATGATTGTTGTCGTGCCTGCTTAAAGGCCACTGTACCTTTGCTGCGCTTAGCATAGCAGCTATCCAGCTAGGAAACTGTAGAGCCCGCCTCCCTGCCGCAGCTGCAGGAACCATGACAAACTACCCCACCTGTAACCACTCTCACAAATAATCCACGCTTCTTACTGATGCATAGGTTGTCTTTATTCCATTCAATTAAAATGTACCATAGAAAATTTCATTAAAAACACAGAGAAAAAAAGCACAAATGCCGACTTTGCATGACAACATCTAAATACTATGCCGAACTGCACTGGATTCCATCAGCTACAGCCCCCTCCTCCGCTTCAACGGGAATGAAAAGAGATCGGGCACTACTTGAAATGGAGTAGGAGCAGGTAGGCAGATATAAAAAGTGCAACAAAAGTGCAGTGGCATTTAACTCCATCTGCAAGAAGCAATCGTTTATCTCTAACTGTAATTTGTATTCTACCCCTGGAATTTTGTATGGTCCTGAAGTACTCATGCAAAAGCGCAAATGTTCTTGAATAAACCTGTGCATTCCTGATTAAGTGTTGTTGCAACATATTAGCATATAGCTACAATTTAGAGCCATCCTATATAAAATACTGATTTACCTGACAAAAATCATTCAAACTTGAAATATAAGATGTATTTGGTGTAATGTTCATTGTTGTTAGTATTTTGTCGTTTGTTTGTTAAGCGTGATTGTATGTATTTCCAAAGTGAGGAAATGTGCTAACGTTTGGTTAAATTAGCTTATTTTGAGACAAGCATGAAGCATTTGGTTAGTGAAACTCTCTATTGGGCATGAGATTAAAGGTTGAATATGGAGCAATTTAAATAAAAAGCTATATTTTTTTTAGAAAATAATACATCCATGGGGAGTTTAGACGGGGGCAGAGTGAAAGTATAGCATGCCCTCGAAAAATTATATATATATATATATATTTTTTTTTTTTTCCCCACGTTTTTTCCCCATTTTTATCACCCGGTGCTCCTATGGACAGTCCTGGGCATTGCTCTCCCTCTGCCGACCCCGGGAGGGCCCTGCACTGAGCTCAAGCCTCCTTC